>JARWAU010000163.1:0-93576 GCA_029958995.1 Bombus sonorus
CTTTGGGTTTGATTATCGAGGGTGATTCTAACGATCCTCTCTGTGTGGAACTTGTGTGATTTCGCAAGCCTTGCCCAAAGACGGGCAATATTTTGCCAACAATGGGAGGAGGAATGCGAAGATCGATAGGCGTTTTCGATTATCGAAAACACCGTTTGCACAAGTCAACACAGCGAACGATCCTTCGGTTAAATTTTCAAAGGAAATTGTTCTACTATTTCTCTCTCTCTTTTTTTTATAATTGCATGCAATGATGGCAAGGAAATCGGTCAACAGAAATGCCGGTATCGCTCTTAATTTTCGATCGACGTCAACGATGTATTTAATGGCCCTCTCTGTGCGGGACTTGTGTGATTTCGCAAGCCTTGCCCAAAGACGGGCAATATTTTGCCAACAATGGGAGGAGGAATGCGAAGATCAACGGGTGTTTCAGTAGCTGAAAACACCGTTTGCACAAGCCAACACAGCGAACACCCCCTTTGTTTAAAGTTTAAAATAGTGATTCTACCTTCAAACCGTTCACAGAAATAAAACGAGATTGATGATAGGTAATTCTCGAGTGCAACGAAATTGTCAGAGAAGAAGGAAATTTTTTTTTAAAATTAATTTTCTTACCTTGAGAAACCAGTGGCGTCGGGTGCCATCACTTCGTCTGCTCTGATGGTCGTCGGTGTTTTTATTTCTGGGTTTATTTCTCGAAACTCGGATATAATTTATTATCAAACTTTTACTTTATTTATTTATTTCGATACACGGTTTACAAATTACTAACCGAATTAATACCGCAATTACAATGCGCTTTTGTTTAAGCGATGAAATGAAGACTTCAAAAAATATTTTATTTTTTCTAAGTCGCGACTTTCCTTTCTTGCCTGGACAACTAAAGACCGCCGAAACGCAAAGTGTTATACAAAATTTCTAAACGCACGATATAGCACGGTATAAAACGTTATAATGAACGTATTAATTATGAGCGTATTAATAATACTGAACGTATTAAAACGTATTAATGGACACTTTGATAAAAAATGAACGTTATAAAAACGAGCGTATTAATGACCACGGAATAATAATGAGCACGTAACAATAATCAGCGGAATAAAACGTATTAATAATACTGAGCGTATTAATTATACTGCGCGTAACAAAACGTATTAATAATAACGAGCGTATTAATTATACTGCGCGCTGCTCTATGTTGCTATGCTTATTTATAATGCCATCCCCACGAGGTGGTGGTGGTGGTGGTGGTGGTCCACTGGGGGTACCCTTCCGTGGGAATCGGGATTTTGCAGTTTTGGGCTTCTAGAATCGTACGTGACAGAATGTAAGTTCCATATCTCGACTTAGTTCCCATCGGTCCAGTGTTTCTGCTGAGCTAGCGTCTAGGAGACTTGAGGCGTTCCATGCTGGTCTAGTCTCTTCGAGAATCTTCCACGCTTGTACCGTGGGACCTATCTGTGCTTCTTCGGCACGTGCAAGGGCAAACGTTCTATGCTGGTCTAGACTCTTCGAGAAGCTTCCACGTTTGTACCGTGGGACCTATCTGTGCTTCTTCGGCACGTGCGAGGGCAAACGTTCCATGCTGGTCTAGACTCTTCGAGAAGCTTCCACGTTTGTACCGTGGGAATTACCTGTGTCTCTTCGGCGCGTGCAAGGGCTGGCGACTGCAGCATCATTATGATTTTGATGTTTGCTCGGGCAACACGCGCGATCCGCTGCTCTCCCACAACAAGGGCCTCCTCCTTCGAGTTAGTTTGCGTAAGTTTGATTTAGATAGATATTTGTATATTATGGTTGTTTTCGTGATTTTGATCCTTTTTCCTTTTCTTGTTGTTTCTCTAGGCTTCGGTGATCGACGTTTAAACAATGTTTGCGGAGGCATTTCCATCAGGGGTTCCTATCCAGACTTCTATGGTGCGTACTTTGTCTTATTTGTAATCCGCTTGATTCGTTCTGTTTCGTTTTATTTAAACTATATTGTATTGTTTCAGCGCAAGCGAAAGAGGGATTCCGAAGAACCCATGGGCGATTTGGGAAGGCCCATCAAACGTATGCGGCGCTGTGATGAACCAGAGTGGTCGGAGAGAATATTCGACATTGATGCCGAGGCCGTGGATTTCTCGTCGGAGTTGAGTTTTGACAATTTTGTTGCTGTCGATGAAAGTTTCTTCGATGCAGAGACCGTCGTGTTGGAGTGGGAGCCCCCTCTGGTTGAAGTCGTTGATACAGATCGTTGTGTAAAAGTTTATTTTCCAAACGAAATTCCTGGAGAGGTTTTGGAGGCACATCTTCGTCACCATGCTTCTGGGAGAAAGGGAATTTCCCCTGTTGTGCGTTATTGGTGTATGCGTGAGTTCAGCGAACTTTATCCTGGAGCTCCTTGCTTCGATTTTGATTTGGTGTAGGTGCTTCGTTGGTTCGTTGTTTGGTGATCGCGTGTTCCTTATTATTATATTTTGTTTTGATGCATTTTGTTTTTTTCTTCTCTTTTTTTGTGTGTGTTCAATATATATATATATACTTTTTTAAACGTGATAGTGTAAGGTTATTTTATTTAGTTCTTTTTGTTTGTTAAATATATGTGTATTTAATTTTATATTCCCCCCTTTTTTCTTTGTTAAATATTATATATATATTTTTATATTTATATTTGACAATGTTGTTGCGCATAGAATTTATTAAAGAAAAGTGTTAATAATGTGTTTTCATGATTTGTTTCTCGCGCCTGATTTCCATTAATCCCTAATATCCCTATAACCATAACGCGTGTTATTGCGCGTGTAAATCTAACATGGCTACTCATAAATGTCATTAGTGAGGTTATAGTGCCGGTTCTTTAGTTTTGTTTAATATCGAAGTATTTTCGGTCGGTCGTGTTTCCTTATTTTACCGCAATTAAAACATTTGTTTATTAATAGTGTTATTAGTATTACTTTAAAGTGACAATAGTATTGTTCGTGTGAATATACATATATATATATTTATTTATTTATATTGTGTGTGATTTTAATATGATTAATGTTTTGTAATTCTTCGATAGCTTTATTTATTGTTTTGAGTAGTTTATTTTATAGAGTGTTTGATAATATAAGACAAACTCATATACACACATTATATATATATATGTATATGTATATATTTCTTCTGGCAGTGTAGTATTTATACCAGATGAAATGTTAATTGTTTATTAACTTCATTTAATAAGATAGAACACACACACACGCACGTATATATGTATATAATTTTGGCAGTGTGATTTTCATTTCGATTCTTTAGCGATGTAATGTTGTGTATTTGAGGTTATGTGTCAATTATTTGATTTCATATATACATATATATATCTGGTATTGTGACAACATAGTATTGAAGGTTTTATTTCTAAATTATTGTGTGTTTAATGCGTTTTTACATATTAGTGTTTAATGGTGGAATTTCTGTATGCAAACCTTCAAGTCGTTGCGGTGTCAATTATTTTGAACGTTTGACCTATCGACAGGTTGTTACTTAGTCCCAAGTGTTGCGTTGTGTGTTCTATTTCTTTTGTAGATTATTAGTAGTAATTTAGTTTAGAATATAGGTTATTTATATATATTTTTATATATAGACATGCATGTTTTTCGTAATGTAGTTCTTATTTTATAACTCTTTACCGGAACGCAGGCTAGTTTTAAGTATGTATCTTAGATTACTGATTTGATTTAATAATATAGAATGCGCACACATATATATATTTCTGACAATGTAACCTTTATTTCTTTAATAATATAATATTGTATGTTTTATGTATTCGTTAGACTATTAGTTTTTGATTTCATATACACATATATTTCATAAGTTGATAATATTGTATTTGTTGCGTAGTATTGGAGGTACTGTCTCTAATATTTACTAGATTATTACATGTTTGGCATATATGTTTATACTTATATGTAACTGTCCGAGTTGTTGCGGCGTTGATTGATTAAAATATATTTATATATACATATATTCCTAGTGTTTCAATCATTTCCCTTTCTGTAGTTATTCTTATTTCCTGGTTTATTTGTTTGGTTCGTGACTCGTTCAATCCATTAGTTGGTTCTATTTATTTTATTTTATACTGGTTGAGTTTATATTATATTGAACCATAGGCTTTCAAATGGCAAGTCGGTTATTGGTAGGTTTATTTTGAGTTGTGTGTATATGTATTTTGTTTATTGGTTGGATCTATTAGTCGCCCTCATTTTGTTAATCCTTCCTTTCGTTTCGTAGTGCCGTGTGTTCGTTTGTGCATCCAAATCCTTATTCGCGTGTTTTGTATACAGTAGTTTTCTTGTTCTTGTTACGGCACGTGCGGAGCGTGGGACGTGACAACGGACATTTGTCGTCAAAATGGGCGAATGATTGCATTTTGCGAGTTGTTTGCTGGTTTCGACACTTTATATAGCGTGCTCTATGTTCTGCTCCAAAAATGCCGTAATTTGGGCGTTTATACTACGAAGTCTCAACAACGGGTAGGAAATTACAGTCAGTTTTGTCCAAATCGACGAATGGTCGTATTTTACGAGTTGTGGGGATGGTATCGACACTTAATAGGGCGAGCACTACGTTCAGCGCGTAACATGCAGTAATTTGGGCGGTTAAACTTCGCATTATCTCAAACGGGAAGGACATTACAGTAATTTTTTGACCAAATCGACGAATGGTCGTGTTTTACGAGTTGTTGGGATGGTATCGACGCTTAATAGAGCATGCACTATGTTCTACGCTTAAAATGCAGTTATTTGGGCGTTTAAACGTCGAAATATCTCATACGGAACGGAAATAACGGACATTTGTCGTCAAAATGGGCGGATGATTGCATTTGGCGAGCTGTTGGACTGGTTTCGACGCTTAATAGAGCGTGCACTATGTTCTGCGCTTAAAATGCAGTAATTTGGGCGTTTAAACGTCGAAATATCTCATACGGAACAGAAATAACGGACATTTGTCGTCAAAATGGGCGAATGATTGCATTTTGCGAGTTGTTTGCTGGTTTCGACACTTTATATAGCGTGCACTATGTTCTGCTCCAAAAATGCCGTAATTTGGGCGTTTATACTACGAAGTCTCTCCAACGGGAAGGAAATTACAGTCATTGTTGTCCAAATCGACGAATGGTCGTTTTTTACGAGTTGTGGGGATAGTATCGACACTTAATAGGGCGCGCACTACGTTCAGCGCGTAACATGCAGTAATTTGGGCGGTTAAACTTCGCATTATCTCAAACGGGAAGGAAATTACAGTAATTTTTTGTCAAAATCGACGAACGATCGCGTGTTATGAGTTGTTTGCTGGTTTCGACGCTTTATACAGCGTGCACTATGTTCGGCGCTTAAAATGCAGTAATTTGGGCGTTTAAACGTCGAAATATCTCATACGGAACGGAAAGAACGGACATTTGTCGTCAAAATGGGCGAATGATTGCATTTTGCGAGTTGTTTGCTGGTTTCGACACTTTATACAGCGTGCTCTATGTTCTGCACCAAAAATGCCGTAATTTGGGCGTTTGTACGTCGAACTCTCTCCAACGGAAAGGAAATTACGGTCATTTTACGTCAAAATCGACGAACTATCGCGTTTTGTGAGTTGTTTGCCGGTTTCGACGCTTTATACAGCGTGCAATATGTTCTACGCTTAAAATGCAGTACATTGGGCGTTTGTACGACGAAATCCCTCCAACGGGAAGGAAATTACGGCCATTTTTTGTACAAATCGACGAACGGTCGCATTTTGCGAGCTGTTGGACTGGTTTCGACGCTTAATAGAGCGTGTACTATGTTCTGCGCGTAAAATGCAGTAATTTGGGCGTTTGTACGTCGAACTCTCTCCAACGGAAAGGAAATTACGGCCATTTTTTGTCCAAATCGACGAATGGTCGTGATTTGCGAGTTGTTGGACTGGTTTCGACGCTTAATAGAGCGTGCACTATGTTCTGCGCTTAAAATGCAGTAATTGGGGCGTTTAAAGGTCGAAATATCTCATACGGAACGGAAATAACGGACATTTGTCGTCAAAATGGGCGAATGATTGCATTTTGCGAGTTGTTTGCTGGTTTCGACACTTTATATGGCGTGCACTATGTTCTGCTCCAAAAATGCCGTAATTTGGGCGTTTATACTACGAAGTCTCTGCAACGGGAGGGAAATTACAGTCAGTTTTGTCCAAATCGACGAATGGTCGTTTTTTACGAGTTGTGGGGATGGTATTGTCACGTCCCGCGCTCCGCACGTGCCGTAAGAAGAACAAGAAACCTACTCTATACAAAACACGCGAATAAGGATTTGGATGCACAAACGAACACACGGCACTACGAAACGAAAGGAAGGATTAACAAAATGAGAGCGACTAACAGATCCAACCAATAAACGAAATACATATACACACAACTCTAAATAAACCTACCAATAACCGACTTGCCGTTTGAAAACCTATGGTTCAATATAATATAAACTCAACCAGCATAAAATAAAATAAATAGAACCAACTAATGGATTGAACGAGTCACGAACCAAACAAATAAACCAGGAAATAAGAATAACTACAGAAAGGGAAATGATTGAAACACTAGGAATATATGTATATATAAATATATTTTAATCAATCAACGCCGCAACAACTCGGACAGTTACATATAAGT
This sequence comes from Bombus sonorus, assembly GCA_029958995.1. Classification (NCBI taxonomy): domain Eukaryota; kingdom Metazoa; phylum Arthropoda; class Insecta; order Hymenoptera; family Apidae; genus Bombus; species Bombus sonorus. The sequence continues at coordinate 6,662 of JARWAU010000163.1, forward strand.
ATAAACATATATGCCAAACATGTAATAATCTAGTAAATATTAGAGACAGTACCTCCAATACTATGCAACAAATACAATATTATCAACTTATGAAATATATGTGTATATGAAATCAAAAACTAATAATCTAACTAATACATAAAACATACAATATTATATTACTAAAAAAATAAAGCTTACATTGTCAGAAATATATATATGTGTGCGCATTCTATATTATTAAATCAAATCAGTAATCTAAGATACATACTTAAAACTAGCCTACGTTCCGGTAAAGAGTTATAAAATAAGAACTACATTACGAAACATGCATGTCTATATATAAAAATATATATAAATAACCTATATTCTAAACTAAATTACTACTAATAATCTACAAAAGAAATAGAACACACAACGCAACACTTGGGACTAAGTAACAACCTGTCGATAGGTCAAACGTTCAAAATAATTGACACCGCAACGACTTGAAGGTTTGCATACAGAAATTCTACCATCAAACACTAATATGTAAAAACGCATTAAACACACAATAATTTAGAAATAAAACCTTCAATACTATGTTGTCACAATACCAGATATATATATGTATATATGAAATCAAATAATTGACACATAACCTCAAATACACAACATTACATCGCTAAAGAATCGAAATGAAAATCACACTGCCAAAATTATATACATATATACGTGCGTGTGTGTGTGTTCTATCTTATTAAATGAAGTTAATAAACAATTAACATTTCATCTGGTATAAATACTACACTGCCAGAAGAAATATATACATATACATATATATATATTGCGTGTATATGAGTTTGTCTTATATTATCAAATACTCTATAAAATAAACTACTCAAAACAATAAATAAAGCTATCGAAGAATTACAAAACATTAATCATATTAAAATCACACACAATATAAATAAATAAATATATATATATGTATATTCACACGAACAATACTATTGTCACTTTAAAGTAATACGAATAACACTATTAATAAACAAATGTTCTAATTGCGGTAAAATAAGGAAACACGACCGACAGAAAATACTTCGATATTAAACAAAACTAAAGACCCGCCACTATAACCTCACTTATGAGCAGCCATGTTAGATTTACACGCGCATCGGAACACGCGTTATGGTTATAGGGATATTAGGGATTAATGGAAACCAGACGCGAGAAACAAATCATGAAAACACATTATTAACATTTTTCTTTAATAAATTCTATGCGCAACTACATTGTCAAATATGAATATATATATATAATTAATTAAAAAAGGGAAATATAAAGTTAAACACTATTGATGAATTACAAAACATTAGTCATATTAAAATGACACACAACCTAAATTTATATATATATATATTCACACCAACAATACTATTGTCACTTTAAAGTAATAATAACGATATTAATGTTCTAATTGCGGAAAAACAAGCGATAGAAAATTACTTCGATACTTCGGAACAACTAACACAATAACACGCGTTACGGTGATAGGAATATTAGGGATTAATGGAAATCAGGCGTGAGGAACAAATCATGAAAACACATCGTTAACGTTTTTCTTTAATAAATTCTATGCGCAACTACATTGTCAAATATAAATATAAAAATATATATATATATAATTAACAAAGAAAAAAGGGGGGAATATAAAATTAAATACACATATATTTAACAAACAAAAAGAACTAAATAAAATAACCTTACACTATCACGTTTAAAAAAAGTATATATATATATATATTGAACACACACAAAAAAAAAGAGAGAAGAAAAAAACAAAATGCATCAAAACAAAATATAATAATAAGGAACACGCGATCACCAAACAACGAACCAACGAAGCACCTACACCAAATCAAAATCGAAGCAAGGAGCTCCAGGATAAAGTTCGCTGAACTCACGCATACGTTTGATGGGCCTTCCCAAATCGCCCATGGGTTCTTCGGAATCCCTCTTTCGCTTGCGCTGAAACAATACAATATAGTTTAAATAAAACGAAACAGAACGAATCAAGCGGATTAAAAATAAGACAAAGTACGCACCATAGAAGTCTGGATAGGAACCCCTGATGGAAATGCCTCCGCAAACATTGTTTAAACGTCGATCACCGAAGCCTAGAGAAACAACAAGAAAAGGAAAAAGGATCAAAATCACGAAAACAACCATAATATACAAATATCTATCTAAATCAAACTTACGCAAACTAATTCGAAGGAGGAGGCCCTTGTTGTGGGAGAGCAGCGGATCGCGCGTGTTGCCCGAGCAAACATCGAAATGATAATGATGCTGCAGCCGCCAGCCCTTGCACGTGCCGAAGAAACACAGATAAATCCCACGGTACAAACATGGAAGATTCTCGGAAAAGACAAGACCAGCATGGAACGTCTCAAGTCTCCTAGACGCTAGCTCAGCAGAAACACTGGACCGAGTGGAACTAAGTCGAAATATGAAACTTACATTCTCTCACGTACGATCTCTGGAAGCCAAAACTGCAAAATCCCGATTCCCACGGAAGGGTACTCCCAGTGGACCACCACCACAACCACCACCTCGTGGGGATGGCATTATAAATAAGCATAGCACATAGAGCAGCGAGCAGTATAATTAATACGTTCATTATAACGTCTTATACCGTGCTATATCGTGCGTTTAGAAATCTTGTATAACACTTTGCGTTTCGGCGGTCTTTAGTTGTCTAGACAAGAAAGGAAAGTCGCGACTTAGGAAAAATAAAATATTTTGAAGTCTTCATTTCATCGCTTAAACAAAAGCGCATTGTAATTGCGGTATTAATTCGGTTAGTAATTTGTAAACCGTGTATCGAAACAAATAAATAAAGTAAAAGTTTGATAATAAATTATATCCGAGTTTCGAGAAATAAACCCAGAAATTAAAACACCAACGACCATCAGAGCAGACGAAGTGATGGCACCCGACGCCACTGGTTTCTCAAGGTAAGAAAATAAATTTTAAAAATATTTCCTTCTTCTCTGATAATTTCGTTGCACTCGAGAATTACCTATCATCAATCTCGTTTTATTTCCGTGAACGGTTTGAAGATAGAATCATTATTTTAAACTTTAAACAAAAGGGGGTGTTCGCTGTGTTGGCTTGTGCAAACGGTGTTTTCAGCTACTGAAACACCCGTTGATCTTCGCATTCCTCCTCCCATTGTTGGCAAAATATTGCCCGTCTTTGGGCAAGGCTTGCGAAATCACACAAGTCCCGCACAGAGAGGACCATTAAATACATCGTTGACGTCGATCGAATATTAAGAGCGATACCGGCATTTCTATTGACCAATTTCCTTGCCATCATTGCATGCAATTATACAAAAAGGAGAGAGAAATAGTAGAACAATTTCCTTTAAAAATTTAACCGAAGGATCGTTCGCTGTGTTGACTTGTGCAAACGGTGTTTTCAATAATCGAAAACGCCTATCGATCTTCGCATTCCTCCTCCCATTGTTGGCAAAATATTGCCCGTCTTTGGGCAAGGCTTGCGAAATCACACAAGTTCCACACAGAGAGGATCGTTAGAATCACCCTCGATAATCAAACTCAAAGGCAAGAAAATCGTGGTGATAGAATCCATCGTGGCAAATAAACTGAGCTTTGGTTCCAACGACAAACTATTATAGCGAAATTAAAAGAGAAGAAGAAGGCAAAACGTAAAAAAAATAAATTCATATCAAGCAACGAAAAATTTGACATTCAAATATTGTATCCAGCTTTAATCCTCTCCCGTGCTAGTATCCCTGCACATAGCAGGTTAGCCAAAAAGCGGAATCGGTTTTGCCAGTAGCATTATACTCTAGTCGACGCTACCCGTAACGTTTGAAATAAATAAAATTTTTGAAATAGTCCTTAGACTATTTCTGGTGGCAGCAACTACCGTATTAATCGGAAATCCAAATAAATACTTCATCCACAATAATATCATTTCAATATTTCCCTTCCGACTAAACTCTAAATCACAAATAAATCAAAAATAAATAAAAAAAAAAAAAATTTTACAGAATTTTAATCTTAACTTGACTTAAAACTAATAAATACGTAACAGTATCGACACTTAATAGGGCCAGCACTACGTTCAGCGCGTAACATGCAGTAATTTGGGCGGTTAAACTTCGCATTATCTCAAACGGGAAGGAAATTACAGTAATTTGTTGTCCAAATCGACGAATGGTCGTGTTTTACGAGTTGTTGGGATGGTATCGACGCTTAATAATAGAGCATGCACTATGTTCTACGCTTAAAATGCAGTTATTTGGGCGTTTATACGACGAACTCTCTCCAACGGGAAGGAAATTACAGTAATTGTGGTCCAAATCGACGAATGGTCGAGTTTTGCGAGTTGTTGGACTGGCTTCGACGCTTAATAGAGCGTGCACTATGTTCTGCGCGTACAATGTAGTAATTTGGGCGTTTGTACGTCGAACTCTCTCCAACGGAAAGGAAATTACGGTCATTTTACGTCAAAATCGACGAACTATCGCGTTTTGTGAGTTGTTTGCCGGTTTCGACGCTTTATACAGCGTGCAATATGTTCTACGCTTAAAATGCAGTAAATTGGGCGTTTGTACGACGAAATCCCTCCAACGGGAAGGAAATTACGGCCATTTTTTGTACAAATCAACGAATGGTCGCATTTTGCGAGCTGTTGGACTGGTTTCGACGCTTAATAGAGCGTGCACTATGTTCTGCGCGTAAAATGCAGTAATTTTGGCATTTAAACGTCGAAATATCTCATACGGAACGGAAATAACGGACATTTGTCGTCAAAATGGGCGAATGATTGCATTTTGCGAGTTGTTTGCTGGTTTCGACACTTTATACAGCGTGCTCTATGTTCTGCACCAAAAATGCCGTGATTTGGGCGTTTGTACGTCGAACTCTCTCCAACGGAAAGGAAATTACGGTCATTTTACGTCAAAATCGACGAACTATCGCGTTTTATGAGTTGTTTGCCGGTTTCGACGCTTTATACAGCGTGCACTATGTTCTACGCTTAAAATGCAGTAAATTGGGCGTTTGTACGACGAAATCCCTCCAACGGGAAGGAAATTACGGCCATTTTTTGTACAAATCGATGAATGGTCGCATTTGGCGAGCTGTTGGACTGGTTTCGACGCTTAATAGACCGTGCACTATGTTCTGCGCGTAAAATGCAGTAATTTGGGCGTTTGTACGTCGAACTCTCTCCAACGGAAAGGAAATTACGGCCATTTTTTGTCCAAATCGACGAATGGTCGAGATTTGCGAGTTGTTGGACTGGTTTCGACGCTTAATAGAGCGTGCACTATGTTCTGCGCTTAAAATGCAGTAATTTGGGCGTTTAAAGGTCGAAATATCTCATACGGAACGGAAATAACGGACATTTGTCGTCAAAATGGGCGAATGATTGCATTTTGCGAGTTGTTTGCTGGTTTCGACACTTTATATAGCGTGCACTATGTTCTGCTCCAAAAATGCCGTAATTTGGGCGTTTATACTACGAAGTCTCTCCAACGGGAAAGAAAGTACAGTCAGTTTTGTCCAAATCGACGAATGGTCGTTTTTTACGAGTTGTGGGGATGGTATCGACACTTAATAGGGCGAGCACTACGTTCAGCGCGTAGCATGCAGTAATTTGGGCGGTTAAACTTCGCATTATCTCAAACGGGAAGGAAATTACAGTAATTTTTTGTCCAAATCGACGAATGGTCGTGTTTTACGAGTGGTTGGGATGGTATCGACGCTTAATAGAGCGTGCACTATGTTCTACGCTTATAATGCAGTTATTTGGGCGTTTATACGACGAACTCTCTCCAACGGGAAGGAAATTACGGCCATTTTTTGTACAAATCGACGAATGGTCGCATTTTGCGAGCTGTTGGACTGGTTTCGACGCTTAATAGAGCGTGCACTATGTTCTGGGCGTAAAATGCAGTAATTTGGGCGTTTGTACGTCGAACTCTCTCCAACGGAAAGGAAATTACGGCCATTTTTTGTCCAAATCGACGAATGGTCGAGATTTGCGAGTTGTTGGACTGCTTTCGACGCTTAATAGAGCGTGCACTATGTTCTGCGCTTAAAATGCAGTAATTTGGGCGTTTGTACGTCGAAATATCTCATACGGAACGGAAATAACCGACATTTGTCGTCAAAATGGGCGAATGATTGCATTTTGCGAGTTGTTTGCTGGTTTCGACACTTTATATAGCGTGCACTATGTTCTGCTCCTAAAATGCCGTAATTTGGGCGTTTATACTACGAAGTCTCTCCAACGGGAAGGAAATTACAGTCATTTTTGTCCAAATCGACGAATGGTCGTCTTTTACGAGTTGTGGGGATGGTATCGACACTTAATAGGGCGAGCACTACGTTCAGCGCGTAGCATGCAGTAATTTGGGCGGTTAAACTTCGCATTATCTCAAACGGGAAGGAAATTACAGTAATTTTTTGTCCAAATCGACGAATGGTCGTGTTTTACGAGTGGTTGGGATGGTATCGACGCTTAATAGAGCGTGCACTATGTTCTACGCTTATAATGCAGTTATTTGGGCGTTTATACGACGAACTCTCTCCAACGGGAAGGAAATTACGGCCATTTTTTGCACAAATCGACGAATGGTCGCATTTTGCGAGCTGTTGGACTGGTTTCGACGCTTAATAGAGCGTGCACTATGTTCTGGGCGTAAAATGCAGTAATTTGGGCGTTTGTACGTCGAACTCTCTCCAACGGAAAGGAAATTACGGCCATTTTTTGTCCAAATCGACGAATGGTCGAGATTTGCGAGTTGTTGGACTGCTTTCGACGCTTAATAGAGCGTGCACTATGTTCTGCGCTTAAAATGCAGTAATTTGGGCGTTTGTACGTCGAAATATCTCATACGGAACGGAAATAACCGACATTTGTCGTCAAAATGGGCGAATGATTGCACTTTGCGAGTTGTTTGCTGGTTTCGACACTTTATATAGCGTGCACTATGTTCTGCTCCTAAAATGCCGTAATTTGGGCGTTTATACTACGAAGTCTCTCCAACGGGAAGGAAATTACAGTCATTTTTGTCCAAATCGACGAATGGTCGTCTTTTACGAGTTGTGGGGATGGTATCGACACTTAATAGGGCGAGCACTACGTTCAGCGCGTAACAAGCAGTACTTTGGGCGGTTAAACTTCGCATTATCTCAAACGGGAAGGAAATTAAAGTAATTTTTTGTCCAAATCGACGAATGGTCGCGTTTTGCGAGTTGTTGGACTGGTTTCGACGCTTCATAGAGCGTGCACTATGTTCTACGCTTAAAATGCAGTTATTTGGGCGTTTATACGACGAATTCTCTCAACGGGAAGGAAATTACAGTCATTTTTTGTCCAAATCGACGAATGATCGTTATTTACGAGTTGTGGGTATGGTATCGACACTTAATATGGCGAGCACTACGTTCAGCGCGTAACATGCAGTAATTGGGGCGTTTAAAGGTCGCAATATCTCATACGGAACGGAAATAACGGACATTTGTCGTCAAAATGGGCGAATGACTGCATTTTGCGAGTTGTTTCCTGGTTTCGACACTTTATATAGCGTGCACTATGTTCTGCTCCAAAAATGCCGTAATTTGGGCGCTTATACTACGAAGTCTCTCCAACGGGAAAGAAAGTACAGTCAGTTTTGTCCAAATCGACGAATGGTCGTTTTTTACGAGTTGTGGGGATGGTATCGACACTTAATAGGGCGAGCACTACGTTCAGCGCGTAACATGCAGTAATTTGGGCGGTTAAACTTCGCATTATCTCAAACGGGAAGGAAATTACAGTAATTTTTTGTCCAAATCGACGAATGGTCGTGTTTTACGAGTGGTTGGGATGGTATCGACGCTTAATAGAGCGTGCACTATGTTCTACGCTTATAATGCAGTTATTTGGGCGTTTATACGACGAACTCTCTCCAACGGGAAGGGAATTACGGCCATTTTTTGTACAAATCGACGAATGGTCGCATTTTGCGAGCTGTTGGACTGGTTTCGACGCTTAATAGAGCGTGCACTATGTTCTGGGCGTAAAATGCAGTAATTTGGGCGTTTGTACGTCGAACTCTCTCCAACGGAAAGGAAATTACGGCCATTTTTTGTCCAAATCGACGAATGGTCGAGATTTGCGAGTTGTTGGACTGCTTTCGACGCTTAATAGAGCGTGCACTATGTTCTGCGCTTAAAATGCAGTAATTTGGGCGTTTGTACGTCGAAATATATCATACGGAACGGAAATAACGGACATTTTACGTCAGAATCGACCAACTATCGCGTTTTATGAGTTGTTTGCCGGTTTCGACGCTTTATACAGCGTGCACTATGTTCTACGCTTAAAATGCAGTAAATTGGGCGTTTGTACGACGAAATCCCTCCAACGGGAAGGAAATTACGGCCATTTTTTGTACAAATCGACGAATGGTCGAGATTTGCGAGTTGTTGGACTGGTTTCGACGCTTAATAGAGCGTGCACTATGTTCTGCGCTTAAAATGCAGTAATTGGGGCGTTTAAAGGTCGAAATATCTCATACGGAACGGAAATAACGGACATTTGTCGTCAAAATGGGCGAATGACTGCATTTTGCGAGTTGTTTGCTGGTTTCGACACTTTATATAGCGTGCACTATGTTCTGCTCCAAAAATGCCGTAATTTGGGCGTTTATACTACGAAGTCTCTCCAACGGGAAAGAAAGTACAGTCAGTTTTGTCCAAATCGACGAATGGTCGTTTTTTACGAGTTGTGGGGATGGTATCGACACTTAATAGGGCGAGCACTACGTTCAGCGCGTAACATGCAGTAATTTGGGCGGTTAAACTTCGCATTATCTCAAACGGGAAGGAAATTACAGTAATTTTTTGTCCAAATCGACGAATGGTCGTGTTTTACGAGTGGTTGGGATGGTATCGACGCTTAATAGAGCGTGCACTATGTTCTACGCTTATAATGCAGTTATTTGGGCGTTTATACGACGAACTCTCTCCAACGGGAAGGAAATTACGGCCATTTTTTGTACAAATCGACGAATGGTCGCATTTTGCGAGCTGTTGGACTGGTTTCGACGCATAATAGAGCGTGCACTATGTTCTACGCTTAAAATGCAGTAAATTGGGCGTTTGTACGACGAAATCCCTCCAACGGGAAGGAAATTACGGCCATTTTTTGTACAAATCGACGAATGGTCGCATTTTGCGAGCTGTTGGACTGGTTTCGACGCTTAATAGAGCGTGCACTATGTTCTGCGCTTAAAATGCAGTAATTTGGGCGTTTAAACGTCGAAATATCTCATACGGAACGGAAATAACCGACATTTGTCGTCAAAATGGGCGAATGATTGCATTTTGCGAGTTGTTTGCTGGTTTCGACGCTTTATACAGCGTGCAATATGTTCTACGCTTAAAATGCAGTAAATTGGGCGTTTGTATGACGAAATCCCTCCAACGGGAAGGAAATTACGGCCATTTTTTGTACAAATCGACGAATGGTCGCATTTTGCGAGCTGTTGGACTGGTTTCGACGCTTTATACAGCGTGCTCTATGTTCTGCACCAAAAATGCCGTAATTTGGGCGTTTGTTCGTCGAACTCTCTCCAACGGAAAGGAAATTACGGTCATTTTACGTCAAAATCGACGAACTATCGCGTTTTGTGAGTTGTTTGCCGGTTTCGACGCTTTATACAGCGTGCAATATGTTCTACGCTTAAAATGCTGTAACTTGGGCGTTTGTACGACGAAATCCCTCCAACGGGAAGGAAATTACGGCCATTTTTTGTACAAATCGACGAATGGTCGAGATTTGCGAGTTGTTGGACTGGTTTCGACGCTTAATAGAGCGTGCACTATGTTCTGCGCTTAAAATGCAGTAATTGGGGCGTTTAAAGGTCGAAATATCTCATACGGAACGGAAATAACGGACATTTGTCGTCAAAATGGGCGAATGACTGCATTTTGCGAGTTGTTTCCTGGTTTCGACACTTTATATAGCGTGCACTATGTTCTGCTCCAAAAATGCCGTAATTTGGGCGCTTATACTACGAAGTCTCTCCAACGGGAAAGAAAGTACAGTCAGTTTTGTCCAAATCGACGAATGGTCGTTTTTTACGAGTTGTGGGGATGGTATCGACACTTAATAGGGCGAGCACTACGTTCAGCGCGTAACATGCAGTAATTTGGGCGGTTAAACTTCGCATTATCTCAAACGGGAAGGAAATTACAGTAATTTTTTGTCCAAATCGACGAATGGTCGTGTTTTACGAGTGGTTGGGATGGTATCGACGCTTAATAGAGCGTGCACTATGTTCTACGCTTATAATGCAGTTATTTGGGCGTTTATACGACGAACTCTCTCCAACGGGAAGGGAATTACGGCCATTTTTTGTACAAATCGACGAATGGTCGCATTTTGCGAGCTGTTGGACTGGTTTCGACGCTTAATAGAGCGTGCACTATGTTCTGGGCGTAAAGTGCAGTAATTTGGGCGTTTGTACGTCGAACTCTCTCCAACGGAAAGGAAATTGCGGCCATTTTTTGTCCAAATCGACGAATGGTCGAGATTTGCGAGTTGTTGGACTGCTTTCGACGCTTAATAGAGCGTGCACTATGTTCTGCGCTTAAAATGCAGTAATTTGGGCGTTTGTACGTCGAAATATATCATGCGGAACGGAAATAACGGACATTTTACGTCAGAATCGACCAACTATCGCGTTTTATGAGTTGTTTGCCGGTTTCGACGCTTTATACAGCGTGCACTATGTTCTACGCTTAAAATGCAGTACATTGGGCGTTTGTACGACGAAATCCCTCCAACGGGAAGGAAATTACGGCCATTTTTTGTACAAATCGACGAATGGTCGAGATTTGCGAGTTGTTGGACTGGTTTCGACGCTTAATAGAGCGTGCACTATGTTCTGCGCTTAAAATGCAGTAATTGGGGCGTTTAAAGGTCGAAATATCTCATACGGAACGGAAATAACGGGCATTTGTCGTCAAAATGGGCGAATGACTGCATTTTGCGAGTTGTTTGCTGGTTTCGACACTTTATATAGCGTGCACTATGTTCTGCTCCAAAAATGCCGTAATTTGGGCGTTTATACTACGAAGTCTCTCCAACGGGAAAGAAAGTACAGTTGTTACGTATTTATTAGTTTTAAGTCAAGTTAAGATTAAAATTCTGTAAAATTTTTTTTTTTTTTTTTATTTATTTTTGATTTATTTGTGATTTAGAGTTTAGTCGGAAGGGAAATATTGAAATGATATTATTGTGTATGAAGTATTTATTTGGATTTCCGATTAATACGGTAGTTGCTGCCACCAGAAATAGTCTAAGGACTATTTCAAAAATTTTATTTATTTCAAACGTTACGGGTAGCGTCGACTAGAGTATAATGCTACTGGCAAAACCGATTCCGCTTTTTGGCTAACCTGCTATGTGCAGGGATACTAGCACGGGAGAGGATTAAAGCTGGATACAATATTTGAATGTCAAATTTTTCGTTGCTTGATATGAATTTATTTTTTTTACGTTTTGCCTTCTTCTTCTCTTTTAATTTCGCTATAATAGTTTGTCGTTGGAACCAAAGCTCAGTTTATTTGCCACGATGGATTCTATCACCACGATTTTCTTGCCTTTGAGTTTGATTATCGAGGGTGATTCTAACGATCCTCTCTGTGTGGAACTTGTGTGATTTCGCAAGCCTTGCCCAAAGACGGGCAATATTTTGCCAACAATGGGAGGAGGAATGCGAAGATCGATAGGCGTTTTCGATTATTGAAAACACCGTTTGCACAAGTCAACACAGCGAACGATCCTTCGGTTAAATTTTTAAAGGAAATTGTTCTACTATTTCTCTCTCCTTTTTGTATAATTGCATGCAATGATGGCAAGGAAATTGGTCAATAGAAATGCCGGTATCGCTCTTAATATTCGATCGACGTCAACGATGTATTTAATGGTCCTCTCTGTGCGGGACTTGTGTGATTTCGCAAGCCTTGCCCAAAGACGGGCAATATTTTGCCAACAATGGGAGGAGGAATGCGAAGATCAACGGGTGTTTCAGTAGCTGAAAACACCGTTTGCACAAGCCAACACAGCGAACACCCCCTTTTGTTTAAAGTTTAAAATAATGATTCTATCTTCAAACCGTTCACGGAAATAAAACGAGATTGATGATAGGTAAATTCTCGAGTGCAACGAAATTATCAGAGAAGAAGGAAATATTTTTAAAATTTATTTTCTTACCTTGAGAAACCAGTGGCGTCGGGTGCCATCACTTCGTCTGCTCTGATGGTCGTTGGTGTTTTAATTTCTGGGTTTATTTCTCGAAACTCGGATATAATTTATTATCAAACTTTTACTTTATTTATTTGTTTCGATACACGGTTTACAAATTACTAACCGAATTAATACCGCAATTACAATGCGCTTTTTAAGCGATGAAATGAAGACTTCAAAATATTTTATTTTTCCTAAGTCGCGACTTTCCTTTCTTGTCTAGACAACTAAAGACCGCCGAAACGCAAAGTGTTATACAAGATTTCTAAACGCACGATATAGCACGGTATAAGACGTTATAATGAACGTATTAATTATACTGCTCGCTGCTCTATGTGCTATGCTTATTTATAATGCCATCCCCACGAGGTGGTGGTTGTGGTGGTGGTCCACTGGGAGTACCCTTCCGTGGGAATCGGGATTTTGCAGTTTTGGCTTCCAGAGATCGTACGTGAGAGAATGTAAGTTTCATATTTCGACTTAGTTCCACTCGGTCCAGTGTTTCTGCTGAGCTAGCGTCTAGGAGACTTGAGACGTTCCATGCTGGTCTTGTCTTTTCCGAGAATCTTCCATGTTTGTACCGTGGGATTTATCTGTGTTTCTTCGGCACGTGCAAGGGCTGGCGGCTGCAGCATCATTATCATTTCGATGTTTGCTCGGGCAACACGCGCGATCCGCTGCTCTCCCACAACAAGGGCCTCCTCCTTCGAATTAGTTTGCGTAAGTTTGATTTAGATAGATATTTGTATATTATGGTTGTTTTCGTGATTTTGATCCTTTTTCCTTTTCTTGTTGTTTCTCTAGGCTTCGGTGATCGACGTTTAAACAATGTTTGCGGAGGCATTTCCATCAGGGGTTCCTATCCAGACTTCTATGGTGCGTACTTTGTCTTATTTTTAATCCGCTTGATTCGTTCTGTTTCGTTTTATTTAAACTATATTGTATTGTTTCAGCGCAAGCGAAAGAGGGATTCCGAAGAACCCATGGGCGATTTGGGAAGGCCCATCAAACGTATGCGGCGCTGTGATGAACCAGAGTGGTCGGAGAGAGTATTCGACATTGATGCCGAGGCCGTGGATTTCTCGTCGGAGTTGAGTTTTGACAATTTTGTTGCTGTTGATGAAAGTTTCTTCGATGCAGAGACCGTCGTGCTGGAGTGGGAGCCCCCTCTGGTTGAAGTCGTTGATACAGATCGTTGTGTAAAAGTTTATTTTCCAAACGAAATTCCTGGAGAGGTTTAGAAGGCACATCTTCGTCACCATGCTTCTGGGAGAAAGGGAATTTCCCCTGTTGTGCGTTATTGGTGTATGCGTGAGTTCAGCGAACTTTATCTTGGAGCTCCTTGCTTCGATTTTGATTTGGTGTAGGTGCTTCGTTGGTTCGTTGTTTGGTGATCGCGTGTTCCTTATTATTATATTTTGTTTTGATGCATTTTGTTTTTTTCTTCTCTTTTTTTTTTTGTGTGTGTTCAATATATATATATATATACTTTTTTTTTAAACGTGATAGTGTAAGGTTATTTTATTTAGTTTTTTTTTGTTTGTTAAATATATGTGTATTTAATTTTATATTCCCCCCTTTTTTCTTTGTTAATTATATATATATATATTTTTATATTTATATTTGACAATGTAGTTGCGCATAGAATTTATTAAAGAAAAACGTTAACGATGTGTTTTCATGATTTGTTCCTCACGCCTGATTTCCATTAATCCCTAATATTCCTATCACCGTAACGCGTGTTATTGTGTTAGTTGTTCCGAAGTATCGAAGTAATTTTCTATCGCTTGTTTTTCCGCAATTAGAACATTAATATCGTTATTATTACTTTAAAGTGACAATAGTATTGTTGGTGTGAATATATATATATAAATTTAGGTTGTGTGTCATTTTAATATGACTAATGTTTTGTAATTCATCAATAGTGTTTAACTTTATATTTCCCTTTTTTAATTAATTATATATATATATTCATATTTGACAATGTAGTTGCGCATAGAATTTATTAAAGAAAAATGTTAATAATGTGTTTTCATGATTTGTTTCTCGCGTCTGGTTTCCATTAATCCCTAATATCCCTATAACCATAACGCGTGTTCCGATGCGCGTGTAAATCTAACATGGCTGCTCATAAGTGAGGTTATAGTGGCGGGTCTTTAGTTTTGTTTAATATCGAAGTATTTTCTGTCGGTCGTGTTTCCTTATTTTACCGCAATTAGAACATTTGTTTATTAATAGTGTTATTCGTATTACTTTAAAGTGACAATAGTATTGTTCGTGTGAATATACATATATATATATTTATTTATTTATATTGTGTGTGATTTTAATATGATTAATGTTTTGTAATTCTTCGATAGCTTTATTTATTGTTTTGAGTAGTTTATTTTATAGAGTATTTGATAATATAAGACAAACTCATATACACACAATATATATATATGTATATGTATATATTTCTTCTGGCAGTGTAGTATTTATACCAGATGAAATGTTAATTGTTTATTAACTTCATTTAATAAGATAGAACACACACACACGCACGTATATATGTATATAATTTTGGCAGTGTGATTTTCATTTCGATTCTTTAGCGATGTAATGTTGTGTATTTGAGGTTATGTGTCAATTATTTGATTTCATATATACATATATATATCTGGTATTGTGACAACATAGTATTGAAGGTTTTATTTCTAAATTATTGTGTGTTTAATGCGTTTTTACATATTAGTGTTTGATGGTAGAATTTCTGTATGCAAACCTTCAAGTCGTTGCGGTGTCAATTATTTTGAACGTTTGACCTATCGACAGGTTGTTACTTAGTCCCAAGTGTTGCGTTGTGTGTTCTATTTCTTTTGTAGATTATTAGTAGTAATTTAGTTTAGAATATAGGTTATTTATATATATTTTTATATATAGACATGCATGTTTCGTAATGTAGTTCTTATTTTATAACTCTTTACCGGAACGTAGGCTAGTTTTAAGTATGTATCTTAGATTACTGATTTGATTTAATAATATAGAATGCGCACACATATATATATTTCTGACAATGTAAGCTTTATTTTTTTAGTAATATAATATTGTATGTTTTATGTATTAGTTAGATTATTAGTTTTTGATTTCATATACACATATATTTCATAAGTTGATAATATTGTATTTGTTGCATAGTATTGGAGGTACTGTCTCTAATATTTACTAGATTATTACATGTTTGGCATATATGTTTATACTTATATGTAACTGTCCGAGTTGTTGCGGCGTTGATTGATTAAAATATATTTATATATACATATATTCCTAGTGTTTCAATCATTTCCCTTTCTGTAGTTATTCTTATTTCCTGGTTTATTTGTTTGGTTCGTGACTCGTTCAATCCATTAGTTGGTTCTATTTATTTTATTTTATGCTGGTTGAGTTTATATTATATTGAACCATAGGTTTTCAAATGGCAAGTCGGTTATTGGTAGGTTTATTTAGAGTTGTGTGTATATGTATTTCGTTTATTGGTTGGATCTGTTAGTCGCTCTCATTTTGTTAATCCTTCCTTTCGTTTCGTAGTGCCGTGTGTTCGTTTGTGCATCCAAATCCTTATTCGCGTGTTTTGTATAGAGTAGGTTTCTTGTTCTTCTTACGGCACGTGCGGAGCGCGGGACGTGACACAGTCAGTTTTGTCCAAATCGACGAATGGTCGTTTTTTACGAGTTGTGGGGATGGTATCGACACTTAATAGGGCGAGCACTACGTTCAGCGCGTAACATGCAGTAATTTGGGCGGTTAAACTTCGCATTATCTCAAACGGGAAGGAAATTACAGTAATTTTTTGTCCAAATCGACGAATGGTCGTGTTTTACGAGTGGTTGGGATGGTATCGACGCTTAATAGAGCGTGCACTATGTTCTACGCTTATAATGCAGTTATTTGGGCGTTTATACGACGAACTCTCTCCAACGGGAAGGAAATTACGGCCATTTTTTGTACAAATCGACGAATGGTCGCATTTTGCGAGCTGTTGGACTGGTTTCGACGCATAATAGAGCGTGCACTATGTTCTGGGCGTAAAATGCAGTAATTTGGGCGTTTGTACGTCGAACTCTCTCCAACGGAAAGGAAATTACGGCCATTTTTTGTCCAAATCGACGAATGGTCGAGATTTGCGAGTTGTTGGACTGCTTTCGACGCTTAATAGAGCGTGCACTATGTTCTGCGCTTAAAATGCAGTAATTTGGGCGTTT
Source organism: Bombus sonorus (assembly GCA_029958995.1). Lineage (NCBI taxonomy): Eukaryota > Metazoa > Arthropoda > Insecta > Hymenoptera > Apidae > Bombus > Bombus sonorus. The sequence goes on from JARWAU010000163.1 coordinate 23,206, forward strand.
GTACGTCGAAATATATCATACGGAACGGAAATAACGGACATTTTACGTCAGAATCGACCAACTATCGCGTTTTATGAGTTGTTTGGCGGTTTCGACGCTTTATACAGCGTGCACTATGTTCTACGCTTAAAATGCAGTAAATTGGGCGTTTGTACGACGAAATCCCTCCAACGGGAAGGAAATTACGGCCATTTTTTGTACAAATCGACGAATGGTCGCATTTTGCGAGCTGTTGGACTGGTGTCGACGCTTAATAGAGCGTGCACTATGTTCTGCGCTTAAAATGCAGTAATTTGGGCGTTTAAACGTCGAAATATCTCATACGGAACGGAAATAACCGACATTTGTCGTCAAAATGGGCGAATGATTGCATTTTGCGAGTTGTTTGCTGGTTTCGACACTTTATATAGCGTGCACTATGTTCTGCTCCTAAAATGCCGTAATTTGGGCGTTTATACTACGAAGTCTCTCCAACGGGAAGGAAATTACAGTCATTTTTGTCCAAATCGACGAATGGTCGTCTTTTACGAGTTGTGGGGATGGTATCGACACTTAATAGGGCGAGCACTACGTTCAGCGCGTAACAAGCAGTACTTTGGGCGGTTAAACTTCGCATTATCTCAAACGGGAAGGAAATTACAGTAATTTTTTGTCCAAATCGACGAATGGTCGCGTTTTGCGAGCTGTTGGACTGGTTTCGACGCTTAATAGAGCGTGCACTATGTTCTGCGCTTAAAATGCAGTAATTTGGGCGTTTAAACGTCGAAATATCTCATACGGAACGGAAATAACGGACATTTGTCGTCAAAATGGGCGAATGATTGCATTTTGCGAGTTGTTTGCTGGTTTCGACGCTTTATACAGCGTGCAATATGTTCTACGCTTAAAATGCAGTAAATTGGGCGTTTGTACGACGAAATCCCTCCAACGGGAAGGCAATTACGGCCATTTTTTGTACAAATCGACGAATGGTCGCATTTTGCGAGCTGTTGGACTGGTTTCGACGCTTTATACAGCGTGCTCTATGTTCTGCACCAAAAATGCCGTAATTTGGGCGTTTGTTCGTCGAACTCTCTCCAACGGAAAGGAAATTACGGTCATTTTACGTCAAAATCGACGAACTATCGCGTTTTGTGAGTTGTTTGCCGGTTTCGACGCTTTATACAGCGTGCAATATGTTCTACGCTTAAAATGCAGTAACTTGGGCGTTTGTACGACGAAATCCCTCCAACGGGAAGGAAATTACGGCCATTTTTTGTACAAATCGACGAATGGTCGCATTTTGCGAGCTGTTGGACTGGTTTCGACGCTTAATAGAGCGTGTACTATGTTCTGCGCGTAAAATGCAGTAATTTGGGCGTTTGTACGTCGAACTCTCTCCAACGGAAAGGAAATTATGGCCATTTTTTGTCCAAATCGACGAATGGTCAAGATTTGCGAGTTGTTGGACTGGTTTCGACGCTTAGTAGAGCGTGCACTATGTTCTGCTCTTAAAATGCAGTAATTGGGGCGTTTAAATGTCGAAATATCTCATACGGAACGGAAATAACGGACATTTGTCGTCAAAATGGGCGAATGATTGCATTTTGCGAGTTGTTTGCTGGTTTCGACACTTTATATAGCGTGCACTATGTTCTGCGCGTAAAATGTAGTAATTTGGGCGTTTGTACGTCGAACTCTCTCCAACGGAAAGGAAATTACGGGCATTTTTTGTCCAAATCGACGAATGGTCGAGATTTGCGAGTTGTTGGACAGGTTTCGACGCTTAATAGAGCGTGCACAATGTTCTGCGCTTAAAATGCAGTAATTTGGGCGTTTAAACGTCGAACTCTCTCCAACGGAAAGGAACTTACGGTTATTTTACGTCAAAATCGACGAACTATCGCGTTTTATGAGTTGTTTGCCGGTTTCGACGCTTTATACAGCGTGCACTATGTTCTACTCTTAAAATGCAGTAAATTGGGCGTTTGTACGACGAAATCCCTCCAACGGGAAGGAAATTACGGCCATTTTTTGTACAAATCGACGAATGGTCGCATTTTGCGAGCTGTTGGACTGGTTTCGACGCTTAATAGAGCGTGCACTATGTTCTGGGCGTAAAATGCAGTAATTTGGGCGTTTGGACGTCGAACTCTCTCCAACGGAAAGGAAATTACGGCCATTTTTTGTCCAAATCGACGAATGGTCGAGATTTGCGAGTTGTTGGACTGCTTTCGACGCTTAATAGAGCGTGCAGTATGCTCTGCGCTTTAAATGTAGTAATTTGGGCGTTTGTACGTCGAAATATATCATACGGAACGGAAATAACGGACATTTGACGTCAAAATCGACCAACTATCGCGTTTTATGAGTTGTTTGCCGGTTTCGACGCTTTATACAGCGTGCACTATGTTCTACGCTTAAAATGCAGTAAATTGGGCGTTTGTACGACGAAATCCCTCCAACCGGAAGTAAATTACGGCCATTTTTTGTACAAATCGACGAATGGTCGAGTTTTGCGAGTTGTTGGACTGGCTTCGACGCTTAATAGAGCGTGCACTATGTTCTGCGCTTAAAATGCAGTAATTTGGGCGTTTAAACGTCGAAATATCTCATACGGAACGGAAATAACGAACATTTGTCGTCAAAATGGGCGAATGATTGCATTTTGCGAGTTGTTTGCTGGTTTCGACACTTTATATAGCGTGCACTATGTTCTGATCCTAAAATGCCGTAATTTGGGCGTTTATACTACGAAGTCTCTCCAACGGGAAGGAAATTACAGTCATTTTTGTCCAAATCGACGAATGGTCGTCTTTTACGAGTTGTGGGGATGGTATCGACACTTAATAGGGCGAGCACTACGTTCAGCGCGTAACAAGCAGTACTTTGGGCGGTTAAACTTCGCATTATCTCAAACGGGAAGGAAATTACAGTAATTTTTTGTCCAAATCGACGAATGGTCGAGATTTGCGAGTTGTTGGACTGGTTTCGACGCTTAATAGAGCGTGCACTATGTTCTGCGCTTAAAATGCAGTAATTGGGGCGTTTAAAGGTCGAAATATCTCATACGGAACGGAAATAACGGGCATTTGTCGTCAAAATGGGCGAATGACTGCATTTTGCGAGTTGTTTGCTGGTTTCGACACTTTATATAGCGTGCACTATGTTCTGCTCCAAAAATGCCGTAATTTGGGCGTTTATACTACGAAGTCTCTCCAACGGGAAAGAAAGTACAGTCAGTTTTGTCCAAATCGACGAATGGTCGTTTTTTACGAGTTGTGGGGATGGTATCGACACTTAATAGGGCGAGCACTACGTTCAGCGCGTAACATGCAGTAATTTGGGCGGTTAAACTTCGCATTATCTCAAACGGGAAGGAAATTACAGTAATTTTTTGTCCAAATCGACGAATGGTCGTGTTTTACGAGTGGTTGGGATGGTATCGACGCTTAATAGAGCGTGCACTATGTTCTACGCTTATAATGCAGTTATTTGGGCGTTTATACGACGAACTCTCTCCAACGGGAAGGAAATTACGGCCATTTTTTGTACAAATCGACGAATGGTCGCATTTTGCGAGCTGTTGGACTGGTTTCGACGCATAATAGAGCGTGCACTATGTTCTGGGCGTAAAATGCAGTAATTTGGGCGTTTGTACGTCGAACTCTCTCCAACGGAAAGGAAATTACGGCCATTTTTTGTCCAAATCGACGAATGGTCGAGATTTGCGAGTTGTTGGACTGCTTTCGACGCTTAATAGAGCGTGCACTATGTTCTGCGCTTAAAATGCAGTAATTTGGGCGTTTGTACGTCGAAATATATCATACGGAACGGAAATAACGGACATTTTACGTCAGAATCGACCAACTATCGCGTTTTATGAGTTGTTTGGCGGTTTCGACGCTTTATACAGCGTGCACTATGTTCTACGCTTAAAATGCAGTAAATTGGGCGTTTGTACGACGAAATCCCTCCAACGGGAAGGAAATTACGGCCATTTTTTGTACAAATCGACGAATGGTCGCATTTTGCGAGCTGTTGGACTGGTGTCGACGCTTAATAGAGCGTGCACTATGTTCTGCGCTTAAAATGCAGTAATTTGGGCGTTTAAACGTCGAAATATCTCATACGGAACGGAAATAACCGACATTTGTCGTCAAAATGGGCGAATGATTGCATTTTGCGAGTTGTTTGCTGGTTTCGACACTTTATATAGCGTGCACTATGTTCTGCTCCTAAAATGCCGTAATTTGGGCGTTTATACTACGAAGTCTCTCCAACGGGAAGGAAATTACAGTCATTTTTGTCCAAATCGACGAATGGTCGTCTTTTACGAGTTGTGGGGATGGTATCGACACTTAATAGGGCGAGCACTACGTTCAGCGCGTAACAAGCAGTACTTTGGGCGGTTAAACTTCGCATTATCTCAAACGGGAAGGAAATTACAGTAATTTTTTGTCCAAATCGACGAATGGTCGCGTTTTGCGAGCTGTTGGACTGGTTTCGACGCTTAATAGAGCGTGCACTATGTTCTGCGCTTAAAATGCAGTAATTTGGGCGTTTAAACGTCGAAATATCTCATACGGAACGGAAATAACGGACATTTGTCGTCAAAATGGGCGAATGATTGCATTTTGCGAGTTGTTTGCTGGTTTCGACGCTTTATACAGCGTGCAATATGTTCTACGCTTAAAATGCAGTAAATTGGGCGTTTGTACGACGAAATCCCTCCAACGGGAAGGCAATTACGGCCATTTTTTGTACAAATCGACGAATGGTCGCATTTTGCGAGCTGTTGGACTGGTTTCGACGCTTTATACAGCGTGCTCTATGTTCTGCACCAAAAATGCCGTAATTTGGGCGTTTGTTCGTCGAACTCTCTCCAACGGAAAGGAAATTACGGTCATTTTACGTCAAAATCGACGAACTATCGCGTTTTGTGAGTTGTTTGCCGGTTTCGACGCTTTATACAGCGTGCAATATGTTCTACGCTTAAAATGCAGTAACTTGGGCGTTTGTACGACGAAATCCCTCCAACGGGAAGGAAATTACGGCCATTTTTTGTACAAATCGACGAATGGTCGCATTTTGCGAGCTGTTGGACTGGTTTCGACGCTTAATAGAGCGTGTACTATGTTCTGCGCGTAAAATGCAGTAATTTGGGCGTTTGTACGTCGAACTCTCTCCAACGGAAAGGAAATTATGGCCATTTTTTGTCCAAATCGACGAATGGTCAAGATTTGCGAGTTGTTGGACTGGTTTCGACGCTTAGTAGAGCGTGCACTATGTTCTGCTCTTAAAATGCAGTAATTGGGGCGTTTAAATGTCGAAATATCTCATACGGAACGGAAATAACGGACATTTGTCGTCAAAATGGGCGAATGATTGCATTTTGCGAGTTGTTTGCTGGTTTCGACACTTTATATAGCGTGCACTATGTTCTGCGCGTAAAATGTAGTAATTTGGGCGTTTGTACGTCGAACTCTCTCCAACGGAAAGGAAATTACGGGCATTTTTTGTCCAAATCGACGAATGGTCGAGATTTGCGAGTTGTTGGACAGGTTTCGACGCTTAATAGAGCGTGCACAATGTTCTGCGCTTAAAATGCAGTAATTTGGGCGTTTAAACGTCGAACTCTCTCCAACGGAAAGGAACTTACGGTTATTTTACGTCAAAATCGACGAACTATCGCGTTTTATGAGTTGTTTGCCGGTTTCGACGCTTTATACAGCGTGCACTATGTTCTACTCTTAAAATGCAGTAAATTGGGCGTTTGTACGACGAAATCCCTCCAACGGGAAGGAAATTACGGCCATTTTTTGTACAAATCGACGAATGGTCGCATTTTGCGAGCTGTTGGACTGGTTTCGACGCTTAATAGAGCGTGCACTATGTTCTGGGCGTAAAATGCAGTAATTTGGGCGTTTGGACGTCGAACTCTCTCCAACGGAAAGGAAATTACGGCCATTTTTTGTCCAAATCGACGAATGGTCGAGATTTGCGAGTTGTTGGACTGCTTTCGACGCTTAATAGAGCGTGCAGTATGCTCTGCGCTTTAAATGTAGTAATTTGGGCGTTTGTACGTCGAAATATATCATACGGAACGGAAATAACGGACATTTGACGTCAAAATCGACCAACTATCGCGTTTTATGAGTTGTTTGCCGGTTTCGACGCTTTATACAGCGTGCACTATGTTCTACGCTTAAAATGCAGTAAATTGGGCGTTTGTACGACGAAATCCCTCCAACCGGAAGTAAATTACGGCCATTTTTTGTACAAATCGACGAATGGTCGAGTTTTGCGAGTTGTTGGACTGGCTTCGACGCTTAATAGAGCGTGCACTATGTTCTGCGCTTAAAATGCAGTAATTTGGGCGTTTAAACGTCGAAATATCTCATACGGAACGGAAATAACGAACATTTGTCGTCAAAATGGGCGAATGATTGCATTTTGCGAGTTGTTTGCTGGTTTCGACACTTTATATAGCGTGCACTATGTTCTGCTCCGAAAATGCCGTAATTTGGGCGTTTATACTACGAAGTCTCTCCAACGGGAAAGAAAGTACAGTCAGTTTTGTCCAAATCGACGAATGGTCGTTTTTTACGAGTTGTGGGGATGGTATCGACACTTAATAGGGCGAGCACTACGTTCAGCGCGTAACATGCAGTAATTTGGGCGGTTAAACTTCGCATTATCTCAAACGGGAAGGAAATTACAGTAATTTTTTGTCCAAATCGACGAATGGTCGTGTTTTACGAGTGGTTGGGATGGTATCGACGCTTAATAGAGCGTGCACTATGTTCTACGCTTATAATGCAGTTATTTGGGCGTTTATACGACGAACTCTCTCCAACGGGAAGGAAATTACGGCCATTTTTTGTACAAATCGACGAATGGTCGCATTTTGCGAGCTGTTGGACTGGTTTCGACGCTTAATAGAGCGTGCACTATGTTCTGGGCGTAAAATGCAGTAATTTGGGCGTTTGTACGTCGAACTCTCTCCAACGGAAAGGAAATTACGGCCATTTTTTGTCCAAATCGACGAATGGTCGAGATTTGCGAGTTGTTGGACTGCTTTCGACGCTTAATAGAGCGTGCACTATGTTCTGCGCTTAAAATGCAGTAATTTGGGCGTTTGTACGTCGAAATATAATCATACGGAACGGAAATAACGGACATTTTACGTCAGAATCGACCAACTATCGCGTTTTATGAGTTGTTTGCCGGTTTCGACGCTTTATACAGCGTGCACTATGTTCTACGCTTAAAATGCAGTAAATTGGGCGTTTGTACGACGAAATCCCTCCAACGGGAAGGACATTACGGCCATTTTTTGTACAAATCGACGAATGGTCGCATTTTTGCGAGCTGTTGGACTGGTTTCGACGCTTAATAGAGCGTGCACTATGTTCTGCGCTTAAAATGCAGTAATTTGGGCGTTTAAACGTCGAAATATCTCATACGGAACGGAAATAACGGACATTTGTCGTCAAAATGGGCGAATGATTGCATTTTGCGAGTTGTTTGCTGGTTTCGACCACTTTATATAGCGTGCACTATGTTCTGATCCTAAAATGCCGTAATTTGGGCGTTTATACTACGAAGTCTCTCCAACGGGAAGGAAATTACAGTCATTTTTGTCCAAATCGACGAATGGTCGTCTTTTACGAGTTGTGGGGATGGTATCGACACTTAATAGGGCGAGCACTACGTTCAGCGCGTAACAAGCAGTACTTTGGGCGGTTAAACTTCGCATTATCTCAAACGGGAAGGAAATTACAGTAATTTTTTGTCCAAATCGACGAATGGTCGCGTTTTGCGAGTTGTTGGACTGGTTTCGACGCTTGACAGAGCGTGCACTATGTTCTGCGCTTACAAGGCAGTAATTTGGGCGTTTAAACGTCGAAATATCTCATACGGAACGGAAATAACGGACATTTGTCGTCAAAATGGGCGAATGATTGCATTTTGCGAGTTGTTTGCTGGTTTCGACGCTTTATACAGCGTGCAATATGTTCTACGCTTAAAATGCAGTAAATTGGGCGTTTGTACGACGAAATCCCTCCAACGGGAAGGGAATTACGGCCATTTTTTGTACAAATCGACGAATGGTCGCATTTTGCGAGCTGTTGGACTGGTTTCGACGCTTTATACAGCGTGCTCTATGTTCTGCACCAAAAATGCCGTAATTTGGTCGTTTGTTCGTCGAACTCTCTCCAACGGAAAGGAAATTACGGTCATTTTACGTCAAAATCGACGAACTATCGCGTTTTGTGAGTTGCTTGCCGGTTTCGACGCTTTATACAGCGTGCACTATGTTCTACGCTTAAAATGCAGTAAATTGGGCGTTTGTACGACGAAATCCCTCCAACCGGAAGTAAATTACGGGCCATTTTTTGTACAAATCGACGAATGGTCGCATTTGGCGAGCTGTTGGACTGGTTTCGACGCTTAATAGAGCGTGCACTATGTTCTGCGCGTAAAATGCAGTAATTTGGGCGTTTGTACGTCGAACTCTCTCCAACGTAAAGGAAATTACGGACATTTTTTGTCCAAATCGACGAATAGTCGAGTTTTGCGAGTTGTTGGACTGGCTTCGACGCTTAATAGAGCGTGCACTATGTTCTGCGCTTAAAATGCAGTAATTTGGGCGTTTAAACGTCGAAATATCTCATACGGAACGGAAATAACGAACATTTGTCGTCAAAATGGGCGAATGATTGCATTTTGCGAGTTGTTTGCTGGTTTCGACACTTTATACAGCGTGCGCTATGTTCTGCACCAAAAATGCCGTAATTTGGGCGTTTATACTACGCAGTCTCTGCAACGGGAGGGAAATTACAGTCAGTTTTGTCCAAATCGACGAATGGTCGTTTTTTACGAGTTGTGGGGATGGTATCGACACTTAATAGGGCCAGCACTACGTTCAGCGCGTAACATGCAGTAATTTGGGCGGTTAAACTTCGCATTATCTCAAACGGAAGGAAATTACAGTAATTTGTTGTCCAAATCGACGAATGGTCGTGTTTTACGAGTTGTTGGGATGGTATCGGCGCTTAATAGAGCATGCACTATGTTCTACGCTTAAAATGCAGTTATTTGGGCGTTTATACGACGAACTCTCTCCAACGGGAAGGAAATTACAGTAATTGTGGTCCAACTCGACGAATGGTCGAGTTTTGCGAGTTGTTGGACTGGCTTCGACGCTTAATAGAGCGTGCACTATGTTCTGCGCGTACAATGTAGTAATTTGGGCGTTTGTACGTCGAACTCTCTCCAACGGAAAGGAAATTACGGTCATTTTACGTCAAAATCGACGAACTATCGCGTTTTGTGAGTTGTTTGCCGGTTTCGACGCTTTATACAGCGTGCAATATGTTCTACGCTTAAAATGCAGTAAATTGGGCGTTTGTACGACGAAATCCCTCCAACAGGAAGGAAATTACGGCCATTTTTTGTACAAATCGACGAATGGTCGCATTTTGCGAGCTGTTGGACTGGTGTCGACGCTTAATAGAGCGTGCACTATGTTCTGCGCTTAAAATTCAGTAATTTGGGCGTTTAAACGTCGAAATATCTCATACGGAACGGAAATAACCGACATTTGTCGTCAAAATGGGCGAATGATTGCATTTTGCGAGTTGTTTGCTGGTTTCGACACTTTATATAGCGTGCACTATGTTCTGCTCCTAAAATGCCGTAATTTGGGCGTTTATACTACGAAGTCTCTCCAACGGGAAGGAAATTACAGTCATTTTTGTCCAAATCGACGAATGGTCGTCTTTTACGAGTTGTGGGGATGGTATCGACACTTAATAGGGCGAGCACTACGTTCAGCGCGTAACAAGCAGTAATTTGGGCGGTTAAACTTCGCATTATCTCAAACGGGAAGGAAATTACAGTAATTTTTTGTCCAAATCGACGAATGGTCATGTTTTACGAGTGGTTGGGATGGTATCGACGCTTAATAGAGCGTGCACTATGTTCTACGCTTATAATGCAGTTATTTGGGCGTTTATACGACGAACTCTCTCCAACGGGAAGGAAATTACGGCCATTTTTTGTACAAATCGACGAATGGTCGCATTTTGCGAGCTGTTGGACTGGTTTCGACGCATAATAGAGCGTGCACTATGTTCTGGGCGTAAAATGCAGTAATTTGGGCGTTTGTACGTCGAACTCTCTCCAACGGAAAGGAAATTACGGCCATTTTTTGTCCAAATCGACGAATGGTCGAGATTTGCGAGCTGTTGGACTGGTGTCGACGCTTAATAGAGCGTGCACTATGTTCTGCGCTTAAAATGCAGTAATTTGGGCGTTTAAACGTCGAAATATCTCATACGGAACGGAAATAACCGACATTTGTCGTCAAAATGGGCGAATGATTGCATTTTGCGAGTTGTTTGCTGGTTTCGACACTTTATATAGCGTGCACTATGTTCTGCTCCTAAAATGCCGTAATTTGGGCGTTTATACTACGAAGTCTCTCCAACGGGAAGGAAATTACAGTCATTTTTGTCCAAATCGACGAATGGTCGTCTTTTACGAGTTGTGGGGATGGTATCGACACTTAATAGGGCGAGCACTACGTTCAGCGCGTAACAAGCAGTACTTTGGGCGGTTAAACTTCGCATTATCTCAAACGGGAAGGAAATTACAGTAATTTTTTGTCCAAATCGACGAATGGTCGCGTTTTGCGAGCTGTTGGACTGGTTTCGACGCTTAATAGAGCGTGCACTATGTTCTGCGCTTAAAATGCAGTAATTTGGGCGTTTAAACGTCGATATATCTCATACGGAACGGAAATAACGGACATTTGTCGTCAAAATGGGCGAATGATTGCATTTTGCGAGTTGTTTGCTGGTTTCGACGCTTTATACAGCGTGCAATATGTTCTACGCTTAAAATGCAGTAAATTGGGCGTTTGTACGACGAAATCCCTCCAACGGGAAGGCAATTACGGCCATTTTTTGTACAAATCGACGAATGGTCGCATTTTGCGAGCTGTTGGACTGGTTTCGACGCTTTATACAGCGTGCTCTATGTTCTGCACCAAAAATGCCGTAATTTGGGCGTTTGTTCGTCGAACTCTCTCCAACGGAAAGGAAATTACGGTCATTTTACGTCAAAATCGACGAACTATCGCGTTTTGTGAGTTGTTTGCCGGTTTCGACGCTTTATACAGCGTGCAATATTTTCTACGCTTAAAATGCAGTAACTTGGGCGTTTGTACGACGAAATCCCTCCAACGGGAAGGAAATTACGGCCATTTTTTGTACAAATCGACGAATGGTCGCATTTTGCGAGCTGTTGGACTGGTTTCGACGCTTAATAGAGCGTGTACTATGTTCTGCGCGTAAAATGCAGTAATTTGGGCGTTTGTACGTCGAACTCTCTCCAACGGAAAGGAAATTATGGCCATTTTTTGTCCAAATCGACGAATGGTCAAGATTTGCGAGTTGTTGGACTGGTTTCGACGCTTAGTAGAGCGTGCACTATGTTCTGCTCTTAAAATGCAGTAATTGGGGCGTTTAAATGTCGAAATATCTCATACGGAACGGAAATAACGGACATTTGTCGTCAAAATGGGCGAATGATTGCATTTTGCGAGTTGTTTGCTGGTTTCGACACTTTATATAGCGTGCACTATGTTCTGCGCGTAAAATGTAGTAATTTGGGCGTTTGTACGTCGAACTCTCTCCAACGGAAAGGAAATTACGGGCATTTTTTGTCCAAATCGACGAATGGTCGAGATTTGCGAGTTGTTGGACAGGTTTCGACGCTTAATAGAGCGTGCACAATGTTCTGCGCTTAAAATGCAGTAATTTGGGCGTTTAAACGTCGAACTCTCTCCAACGGAAAGGAACTTACGGTTATTTTACGTCAAAATCGACGAACTATCGCGTTTTATGAGTTGTTTGCCGGTTTCGACGCTTTATACAGCGTGCACTATGTTCTACTCTTAAAATGCAGTAAATTGGGCGTTTGTACGACGAAATCCCTCCAACGGGAAGGAAATTACGGCCATTTTTTGTACAAATCGACGAATGGTCGCATTTTGCGAGCTGTTGGACTGGTTTCGACGCTTAATAGAGCGTGCACTATGTTCTGGGCGTAAAATGCAGTAATTTGGGCGTTTGGACGTCGAACTCTCTCCAACGGAAAGGAAATTACGGCCATTTTTTGTCCAAATCGACGAATGGTCGAGATTTGCGAGTTGTTGGACTGCTTTCGACGCTTAATAGAGCGTGCAGTATGCTCTGCGCTTTAAATGTAGTAATTTGGGCGTTTGTACGTCGAAATATATCATACGGAACGGAAATAACGGACATTTGACGTCAAAATCGACCAACTATCGCGTTTTATGAGTTGTTTGCCGGTTTCGACGCTTTATACAGCGTGCACTATGTTCTACGCTTAAAATGCAGTAAATTGGGCGTTTGTACGACGAAATCCCTCCAACCGGAAGTAAATTACGGCCATTTTTTGTACAAATCGACGAATGGTCGAGTTTTGCGAGTTGTTGGACTGGCTTCGACGCTTAATAGAGCGTGCACTATGTTCTGCGCTTAAAATGCAGTAATTTGGGCGTTTAAACGTCGAAATATCTCATACGGAACGGAAATAACGAACATTTGTCGTCAAAATGGGCGAATGATTGCATTTTGCGAGTTGTTTGCTGGTTTCGACACTTTATATAGCGTGCACTATGTTCTGCTCCGAAAATGCCGTAATTTGGGCGTTTATACTACGAAGTCTCTCCAACGGGAAAGAAAGTACAGTCAGTTTTGTCCAAATCGACGAATGGTCGTTTTTTACGAGTTGTGGGGATGGTATCGACACTTAATAGGGCGAGCACTACGTTCAGCGCGTAACATGCAGTAATTTGGGCGGTTAAACTTCGCATTATCTCAAACGGGAAGGAAATTACAGTAATTTTTTGTCCAAATCGACGAATGGTCGTGTTTTACGAGTGGTTGGGATGGTATCGACGCTTAATAGAGCGTGCACTATGTTCTACGCTTATAATGCAGTTATTTGGGCGTTTATACGACGAACTCTCTCCAACGGGAAGGAAATTACGGCCATTTTTTGTACAAATCGACGAATGGTCGCATTTTGCGAGCTGTTGGACTGGTTTCGACGCTTAATAGAGCGTGCACTATGTTCTGGGCGTAAAATGCAGTAATTTGGGCGTTTGTACGTCGAACTCTCTCCAACGGAAAGGAAATTACGGCCATTTTTTGTCCAAATCGACGAATGGTCGAGATTTGCGAGTTGTTGGACTGCTTTCGACGCTTAATAGAGCGTGCACTATGTTCTGCGCTTAAAATGCAGTAATTTGGGCGTTTGTACGTCGAAATATATCATACGGAACGGAAATAACGGACATTTTACGTCAGAATCGACCAACTATCGCGTTTTATGAGTTGTTTGCCGGTTTCGACGCTTTATACAGCGTGCACTATGTTCTACGCTTAAAATGCAGTAAATTGGGCGTTTGTACGACGAAATCCCTCCAACGGGAAGGACATTACGGCCATTTTTTGTACAAATCGACGAATGGTCGCATTTTGCGAGCTGTTGGACTGGTTTCGACGCTTAATAGAGCGTGCACTATGTTCTGCGCTTAAAATGCAGTAATTTGGGCGTTTAAACGTCGAAATATCTCATACGGAACGGAAATAACGGACATTTGTCGTCAAAATGGGCGAATGATTGCATTTTGCGAGTTGTTTGCTGGTTTCGACACTTTATATAGCGTGCACTATGTTCTGATCCTAAAATGCCGTAATTTGGGCGTTTATACTACGAAGTCTCTCCAACGGGAAGGAAATTACAGTCATTTTTGTCCAAATCGACGAATGGTCGTCTTTTACGAGTTGTGGGGATGGTATCGACACTTAATAGGGCGAGCACTACGTTCAGCGCGTAACAAGCAGTACTTTGGGCGGTTAAACTTCGCATTATCTCAAACGGGAAGGAAATTACAGTAATTTTTTGTCCAAATCGACGAATGGTCGCGTTTTGCGAGTTGTTGGACTGGTTTCGACGCTTGACAGAGCGTGCACTATGTTCTGCGCTTACAAGGCAGTAATTTGGGCGTTTAAACGTCGAAATATCTCATACGGAACGGAAATAACGGACATTTGTCGTCAAAATGGGCGAATGATTGCATTTTGCGAGTTGTTTGCTGGTTTCGACGCTTTATACAGCGTGCAATATGTTCTACGCTTAAAATGCAGTAAATTGGGCGTTTGTACGACGAAATCCCTCCAACGGGAAGGCAATTACGGCCATTTTTTGTACAAATCGACGAATGGTCGCATTTTGCGAGCTGTTGGACTGGTTTCGACGCTTTATACAGCGTGCTCTATGTTCTGCACCAAAAATGCCGTAATTTGGGCGTTTGTTCGTCGAACTCTCTCCAACGGAAAGGAAATTACGGTCATTTTACGTCAAAATCGACGAACTATCGCGTTTTGTGAGTTGTTTGCCGGTTTCGACGCTTTATACAGCGTGCAATATTTTCTACGCTTAAAATGCAGTAACTTGGGCGTTTGTACGACGAAATCCCTCCAACGGGAAGGAAATTACGGCCATTTTTTGTACAAATCGACGAATGGTCGCATTTTGCGAGCTGTTGGACTGGTTTCGACGCTTAATAGAGCGTGTACTATGTTCTGCGCGTAAAATGCAGTAATTTGGGCGTTTGTACGTCGAACTCTCTCCAACGGAAAGGAAATTATGGCCATTTTTTGTCCAAATCGACGAATGGTCAAGATTTGCGAGTTGTTGGACTGGTTTCGACGCTTAGTAGAGCGTGCACTATGTTCTGCTCTTAAAATGCAGTAATTGGGGCGTTTAAATGTCGAAATATCTCATACGGAACGGAAATAACGGACATTTGTCGTCAAAATGGGCGAATGATTGCATTTTGCGAGTTGTTTGCTGGTTTCGACACTTTATATAGCGTGCACTATGTTCTGCGCGTAAAATGTAGTAATTTGGGCGTTTGTACGTCGAACTCTCTCCAACGGAAAGGAAATTACGGGCATTTTTTGTCCAAATCGACGAATGGTCGAGATTTGCGAGTTGTTGGACAGGTTTCGACGCTTAATAGAGCGTGCACAATGTTCTGCGCTTAAAATGCAGTAATTTGGGCGTTTAAACGTCGAACTCTCTCCAACGGAAAGGAACTTACGGTTATTTTACGTCAAAATCGACGAACTATCGCGTTTTATGAGTTGTTTGCCGGTTTCGACGCTTTATACAGCGTGCACTATGTTCTACTCTTAAAATGCAGTAAATTGGGCGTTTGTACGACGAAATCCCTCCAACGGGAAGGAAATTACGGCCATTTTTTGTACAAATCGACGAATGGTCGCATTTTGCGAGCTGTTGGACTGGTTTCGACGCTTAATAGAGCGTGCACTATGTTCTGGGCGTAAAATGCAGTAATTTGGGCGTTTGGACGTCGAACTCTCTCCAACGGAAAGGAAATTACGGCCATTTTTTGTCCAAATCGACGAATGGTCGAGATTTGCGAGTTGTTGGACTGCTTTCGACGCTTAATAGAGCGTGCAGTATGCTCTGCGCTTTAAATGTAGTAATTTGGGCGTTTGTACGTCGAAATATATCATACGGAACGGAAATAACGGACATTTGACGTCAAAATCGACCAACTATCGCGTTTTATGAGTTGTTTGCCGGTTTCGACGCTTTATACAGCGTGCACTATGTTCTACGCTTAAAATGCAGTAAATTGGGCGTTTGTACGACGAAATCCCTCCAACCGGAAGTAAATTACGGCCATTTTTTGTACAAATCGACGAATGGTCGAGTTTTGCGAGTTGTTGGACTGGCTTCGACGCTTAATAGAGCGTGCACTATGTTCTGCGCTTAAAATGCAGTAATTTGGGCGTTTAAACGTCGAAATATCTCATACGGAACGGAAATAACGAACATTTGTCGTCAAAATGGGCGAATGATTGCATTTTGCGAGTTGTTTGCTGGTTTCGACACTTTATATAGCGTGCACTATGTTCTGCTCCGAAAATGCCGTAATTTGGGCGTTTATACTACGAAGTCTCTCCAACGGGAAAGAAAGTACAGTCAGTTTTGTCCAAATCGACGAATGGTCGTTTTTTACGAGTTGTGGGGATGGTATCGACACTTAATAGGGCGAGCACTACGTTCAGCGCGTAACATGCAGTAATTTGGGCGGTTAAACTTCGCATTATCTCAAACGGGAAGGAAATTACAGTAATTTTTTGTCCAAATCGACGAATGGTCGTGTTTTACGAGTGGTTGGGATGGTATCGACGCTTAATAGAGCGTGCACTATGTTCTACGCTTATAATGCAGTTATTTGGGCGTTTATACGACGAACTCTCTCCAACGGGAAGGAAATTACGGCCATTTTTTGTACAAATCGACGAATGGTCGCATTTTGCGAGCTGTTGGACTGGTTTCGACGCTTAATAGAGCGTGCACTATGTTCTGGGCGTAAAATGCAGTAATTTGGGCGTTTGTACGTCGAACTCTCTCCAACGGAAAGGAAATTACGGCCATTTTTTGTCCAAATCGACGAATGGTCGAGATTTGCGAGTTGTTGGACTGCTTTCGACGCTTAATAGAGCGTGCACTATGTTCTGCGCTTAAAATGCAGTAATTTGGGCGTTTGTACGTCGAAATATATCATACGGAACGGAAATAACGGACATTTTACGTCAGAATCGACCAACTATCGCGTTTTATGAGTTGTTTGCCGGTTTCGACGCTTTATACAGCGTGCACTATGTTCTACGCTTAAAATGCAGTAAATTGGGCGTTTGTACGACGAAATCCCTCCAACGGGAAGGACATTACGGCCATTTTTTGTACAAATCGACGAATGGTCGCATTTTGCGAGCTGTTGGACTGGTTTCGACGCTTAATAGAGCGTGCACTATGTTCTGCGCTTAAAATGCAGTAATTTGGGCGTTTAAACGTCGAAATATCTCATACGGAACGGAAATAACGGACATTTGTCGTCAAAATGGGCGAATGATTGCATTTTGCGAGTTGTTTGCTGGTTTCGACACTTTATATAGCGTGCACTATGTTCTGATCCTAAAATGCCGTAATTTGGGCGTTTATACTACGAAGTCTCTCCAACGGGAAGGAAATTACAGTCATTTTTGTCCAAATCGACGAATGGTCGTCTTTTACGAGTTGTGGGGATGGTATCGACACTTAATAGGGCGAGCACTACGTTCAGCGCGTAACAAGCAGTACTTTGGGCGGTTAAACTTCGCATTATCTCAAACGGGAAGGAAATTACAGTAATTTTTTGTCCAAATCGACGAATGGTCGCGTTTTGCGAGTTGTTGGACTGGTTTCGACGCTTGACAGAGCGTGCACTATGTTCTGCGCTTACAAGGCAGTAATTTGGGCGTTTAAACGTCGAAATATCTCATACGGAACGGAAATAACGGACATTTGTCGTCAAAATGGGCGAATGATTGCATTTTGCGAGTTGTTTGCTGGTTTCGACGCTTTATACAGCGTGCAATATGTTCTACGCTTAAAATGCAGTAAATTGGGCGTTTGTACGACGAAATCCCTCCAACGGGAAGGGAATTACGGCCATTTTTTGTACAAATCGACGAATGGTCGCATTTTGCGAGCTGTTGGACTGGTTTCGACGCTTTATACAGCGTGCTCTATGTTCTGCACCAAAAATGCCGTAATTTGGGCGTTTGTTCGTCGAACTCTCTCCAACGGAAAGGAAATTACGGTCATTTTACGTCAAAATCGACGAACTATCGCGTTTTGTGAGTTGCTTGCCGGTTTCGACGCTTTATACAGCGTGCACTATGTTCTACGCTTAAAATGCAGTAAATTGGGCGTTTGTACGACGAAATCCCTCCAACCGGAAGTAAATTACGGCCATTTTTTGTACAAATCGACGAATGGTCGCATTTGGCGAGCTGTTGGACTGGTTTCGACGCTTAATAGAGCGTGCACTATGTTCTGCGCGTAAAATGCAGTAATTTGGGCGTTTGTACGTCGAACTCTCTCCAACGTAAAGGAAATTACGGACATTTTTTGTCCAAATCGACGAATAGTCGAGTTTTGCGAGTTGTTGGACTGGCTTCGACGCTTAATAGAGCGTGCACTATGTTCTGCGCTTAAAATGCAGTAATTTGGGCGTTTAAACGTCGAAATATCTCATACGGAACGGAAATAACGAACATTTGTCGTCAAATGGGCGAATGATTGCATTTTGCGAGTTGTTTGCTGGTTTCGACACTTTATACAGCGTGCGCTATGTTCTGCACCAAAAATGCCGTAATTTGGGCGTTTATACTACGCAGTCTCTGCAACGGGAGGGAAATTACAGTCAGTTTTGTCCAAATCGACGAATGGTCGTTTTTTACGAGTTGTGGGGATGGTATCGACACTTAATAGGGCCAGCACTACGTTCAGCGCGTAACATGCAGTAATTTGGGCGGTTAAACTTCGCATTATCTCAAACGGGAAGGAAATTACAGTAATTTGTTGTCCAAATCGACGAATGGTCGTGTTTTACGAGTTGTTGGGATGGTATCGGCGCTTAATAGAGCATGCACTATGTTCTACGCTTAAAATGCAGTTATTTGGGCGTTTATACGACGAACTCTCTCCAACGGGAAGGAAATTACAGTAATTGTGGTCCAACTCGACGAATGGTCGAGTTTTGCGAGTTGTTGGACTGGCTTCGACGCTTAATAGAGCGTGCACTATGTTCTGCGCGTACAATGTAGTAATTTGGGCGTTTGTACGTCGAACTCTCTCCAACGGAAAGGAAATTACGGTCATTTTACGTCAAAATCGACGAACTATCGCGTTTTGTGAGTTGTTTGCCGGTTTCGACGCTTTATACAGCGTGCAATATGTTCTACGCTTAAAATGCAGTAAATTGGGCGTTTGTACGACGAAATCCCTCCAACAGGAAGGAAATTACGGCCATTTTTTGTACAAATCGACGAATGGTCGCATTTTGCGAGCTGTTGGACTGGTTTCGACGCTTAATAGAGCGTGCACTATGTTCTGCGCGTAAAATGCAGTAATTTGGGCATTTAAACGTCGAAATATCTCATACGGAACGGAAATAACGGACATTTGTCGTCAAAATGGGCGAATGATTGCATTTTGCGAGTTGTTTGCTGGTTTCGACACTTTGTACAGCGTGCACTATGTTCTGCTCCGAAAATGCCGTAATTTGGGCGTTTATACGACGAACTCTCTCCAACGGGAAGGAAATTACAGTAATTGTGGTCCAAATCGACGAATGGTCGCATTTTGCGAGCTGTTGGACTGGTTTCGACGCTTAATAGAGCGTGTACTATGTTCTGCGCGTAAAATGCAGTAATTTGGGCGTTTGTACGTCGAACTCTCTCCAACGGAAAGGAAATTATGGCCATTTTTTGTCCAAATCGACGAATGGTCAAGATTTGCGAGTTGTTGGACTGGTTTCGACGCTTAGTAGAGCGTGCACTATGTTCTGCTCTTAAAATGCAGTAATTGGGGCGTTTAAATGTCGAAATATCTCATACGGAACGGAAATAACGGACATTTGTCGTCAAAATGGGCGAATGATTGCATTTTGCGAGTTGTTTGCTGGTTTCGACACTTTATATAGCGTGCACTATGTTCTGCGCGTAAAATGTAGTAATTTGGGCGTTTGTACGTCGAACTCTCTCCAACGGAAAGGAAATTACGGGCATTTTTTGTCCAAATCGACGAATGGTCGAGATTTGCGAGTTGTTGGACAGGTTTCGACGCTTAATAGAGCGTGCACAATGTTCTGCGCTTAAAATGCAGTAATTTGGGCGTTTAAACGTCGAACTCTCTCCAACGGAAAGGAACTTACGGTTATTTTACGTCAAAATCGACGAACTATCGCGTTTTATGAGTTGTTTGCCGGTTTCGACGCTTTATACAGCGTGCACTATGTTCTACTCTTAAAATGCAGTAAATTGGGCGTTTGTACGACGAAATCCCTCCAACGGGAAGGAAATTACGGCCATTTTTTGTACAAATCGACGAATGGTCGCATTTTGCGAGCTGTTGGACTGGTTTCGACGCTTAATAGAGCGTGCACTATGTTCTGGGCGTAAAATGCAGTAATTTGGGCGTTTGGACGTCGAACTCTCTCCAACGGAAAGGAAATTACGGCCATTTTTTGTCCAAATCGACGAATGGTCGAGATTTGCGAGTTGTTGGACTGCTTTCGACGCTTAATAGAGCGTGCAGTATGCTCTGCGCTTTAAATGTAGTAATTTGGGCGTTTGTACGTCGAAATATATCATACGGAACGGAAATAACGGACATTTGACGTCAAAATCGACCAACTATCGCGTTTTATGAGTTGTTTGCCGGTTTCGACGCTTTATACAGCGTGCACTATGTTCTACGCTTAAAATGCAGTAAATTGGGCGTTTGTACGACGAAATCCCTCCAACCGGAAGTAAATTACGGCCATTTTTTGTACAAATCGACGAATGGTCGAGTTTTGCGAGTTGTTGGACTGGCTTCGACGCTTAATAGAGCGTGCACTATGTTCTGCGCTTAAAATGCAGTAATTTGGGCGTTTAAACGTCGAAATATCTCATACGGAACGGAAATAACGAACATTTGTCGTCAAAATGGGCGAATGATTGCATTTTGCGAGTTGTTTGCTGGTTTCGACACTTTATATAGCGTGCACTATGTTCTGCTCCGAAAATGCCGTAATTTGGGCGTTTATACTACGAAGTCTCTCCAACGGGAAAGAAAGTACAGTCAGTTTTGTCCAAATCGACGAATGGTCGTTTTTTACGAGTTGTGGGGATGGTATCGACACTTAATAGGGCGAGCACTACGTTCAGCGCGTAACATGCAGTAATTTGGGCGGTTAAACTTCGCATTATCTCAAACGGGAAGGAAATTACAGTAATTTTTTGTCCAAATCGACGAATGGTCGTGTTTTACGAGTGGTTGGGATGGTATCGACGCTTAATAGAGCGTGCACTATGTTCTACGCTTAAAATGCAGTAAATTGGGCGTTTGTACGACGAAATCCCTCCAACGGGAAGGACATTACGGCCATTTTTTGTACAAATCGACGAATGGTCGCATTTTGCGAGCTGTTGGACTGGTTTCGACGCTTAATAGAGCGTGCACTATGTTCTGCGCTTAAAATGCAGTAATTTGGGCGTTTAAACGTCGAAATATCTCATACGGAACGGAAATAACGGACATTTGTCGTCAAAATGGGCGAATGATTGCATTTTGCGAGTTGTTTGCTGGTTTCGACACTTTATATAGCGTGCACTATGTTCTGCTCCTAAAATGCCGTAATTTGGGCGTTTATACTACGAAGTCTCTCCAACGGGAAGGAAATTACAGTCATTTTTGTCCAAATCGACGAATGGTCGTCTTTTACGAGTTGTGGGGATGGTATCGACACTTAATAGGGCGAGCACTACGTTCAGCGCGTAACAAGCAGTACTTTGGGCGGTTAAACTTCGCATTATCTCAAACGGGAAGGAAATTACAGTAATTTTTTGTCCAAATCGACGAATGGTCGCGTTTTGCGAGTTGTTGGACTGGTTTCGACGCTTCATAGAGCGTGCACTATGTTCTGCGCTTAAAAGGCAGTAATTTGGGCGTTTAAACGTCGAAATATCTCATACGGAACGGAAATAACGGACATTTGTCGTCAAAATGGGCGAATGAGTGCATTTTGCGAGTTGTTTGCTGGTTTCGACGCTTTATACAGCGTGCAATATGTTCTACGCTTAAAATGCAGTACATTGGGCGTTTGTACGACGAAATCCCTCCAACGGGAAGGCAATTACGGCCATTTTTTGTACAAATCGACGAATGGTCGCATTTTGCGAGCTGTTGGACTGGTTTCGACGCTTTATACAGCGTGCTCTATGTTCTGCACCAAAAATGCCGTAATTTGGGCGTTTGTTCGTCGAACTCTCTCCAACGGAAAGGAAATTACGGTCATTTTACGTCAAAATCGACGAACTATCGCGTTTTGTGAGTTGTTTGCCGGTTTCGACGCTTTATACAGCGTGCACTATGTTCTACGCTTAAAATGCAGTAAATTGGGCGTTTGTACGACGAAATCCCTCCAACCGGAAGTAAATTACGGCCATTTTTTGTACAAATCGACGAATGGTCGCATTTGGCGAGCTGTTGGACTGGTTTCGGCCCTTAATAGAGCGTGCACTATGTTCTGCGAGTAAAATGCAGTAATTTGGGCGTTTGTACGTCGAACTCTCTCCAACGTAAAGGAAATTACGGCCATTTTTTGTCCAAATCGACGAATAGTCGAGTTTTGCGAGTTGTTGGACTGGCTTCGACGCTTAATAGAGCGTGCACTATGTTCTGCGCTTAAAATGCAGTAATTTGGGCGTTTAAACGTCGAAACATCTCAAACGGAACGGAAATAACGGACATTTGTCGTCAAAATGGGCGAATGATTGCATTTTGCGAGTTGTTTGCTGGTTTCGACACTTTATATAGCGTGCACTATGTTCTGCTCCGAAAATGCCGTAATTTGGGCGTTTATACTACGAAGTCTCTCCAACGGGAAGGAAATTACTGTAATTTTTTGTCCAAATCGACGAATGGTCGCGGTTTGCGAGTTGTTGTACTGGTTTCGACGCTTAATAGAGCGTACACTATGTTCTGCGCTTAAAATGCAGTAATTTGGGCGTTTAAACGTCGAAATATCTCAAACGGAACGGAAATAACGGACATTTGTCGTCAAAATGGGCGAATGATTGCATTTTGCGAGTTGTTTGCTGGTTTCGACACTTTATACAGCGTGCGCTATGTTCTGCACCAAAAATGCCGTAATTTGGGCGTTTATACTACGCAGTCTCTGCAACGGGAGGGAAATTACAGTCAGTTTTGTCCAAATCGACGAATGGTCGTTTTTTACGAGTTGTGGGGATGGTATCGACACTTAATAGGGCCAGCACTACGTTCGGCGCGTAACATGCAGTAATTTGGGCGGTTAAACTTCGCATTATCTCAAACGGGAAGGAAATTACAGTAATTTGTTGTCCAAATCGACGAATGGTCGTGTTTTACGAGTTGTTGGGATGGTATCGACGCTTAATAGAGCATGCACAATGTTCTACGCTTAAAATGCAGTTATTTGGGCGTTTATACGACGAACTCTCTCCACCGGGAAGGAAATTACAGTAATTGTGGTCCAAATCGACGAATGGTCGAGTTTTGCGAGTTGTTGGACTGGCTTCGACGCTTAATAGAGCGTGCACTATGTTCTGCGCGTACAATGTAGTAATTTGGGCGTTTGTACGTCGAACTCTCTCCAACGGAAAGGAAATTACGGTCATTCTACGTCAAAATCGACGAACTATCGCGTTTTGTGAGTTGTTTGCCGGTTTCGACGCTTTATACAGCGTGCAATATGTTCTACGCTTAAAATGCAGTAAATTGGGCGTTTGTACGACGAAATCCCTCCAACAGGAAGGAAATTACGGCCATTTTTTGTACAAATCGACAAATGGTCGCATTTTGCGAGCTGTTGGACTGGTTTCGACGCTTAATAAAGCGTGCACTATGTTCTGCGCGTAAAATGCAGTAATTTGGGCATTTAAACGTCGAAATATCTCATACGGAACGGAAATAACGGACATTTGTCGTCAAAATGGGCGAATGATTGCATTTTGCGAGTTGTTTGCTGGTTTCGACACTTTATACAGCGTGCTCTATGTTCTGCACCAAAAATGCCGTAATTTGGGCGTTTTTACGTCGAACTCTCTCCAACGGAAAGGAAATTACGGTCATTTTACGTCAAAATCGACGAACTATCGCGTTTTATGAGTTGTTTGCCGGTTTCGACGCTTTATACAGCGTGCACTATGTTCTACGCTTAAAATGCAGTAAATTGGGCGTTTGTACGACGAAATCCCTCCAACGGGAAGGAAATTACTGCCATTTTTTGTACAAATCGATGAATGGTCGCATTTGGCGAGCTGTTGGACTGGTTTCGACGCTTAATAGAGCGTGCACTATGTTCTGCGCGTAAAATGCAGTAATTTGGGCGTTTGTACGTCGAACTCTCTCCAACGGAAAGGAAATTACGGCCATTTTTTGTCCAAATCGACGAATGGTCGAGATTTGCGAGTTGTTGGACTGGTTTCGACGCTTAATAGAGCGTGCACTATGTTCTGTGCTTAAAATGCAGTAATTTGGGCGTTTAAACGTCGAAATATCTCATACGGAACGGAAATAACGGACATTTGTCGTCAAAATGGGCGAATGATTGTATTTTGCGAGTTGTTTGCTGGTTTCGACACTTTATATAGCGTGCACTATGTTCTGCTCCAAACATGCCGTAATTTGGGCGTTTATACTACGAAGTCTCTCCAACGGGAAGGAAATTACAGTCATTTTTGTCCAAATCGACGAATGGTCGTTTTTTACGAGTTGTGGGGATGGTATCGACACTTAATAGGGCGAGCACTACGTTCAGCGCGTAACATGCAGTAATTTGGGCGGTTAAACTTCGCATTATCTCAAACGGGAAGGAAATTACAGTAATTTTTTGTCCAAATCGACGAAAGGTCGTGTTTTACGAGTAGTTGGGATGGTATCGACGCTTAATAGAGCGTGCACTATGTTCTACGCTTATAATGCAGTTATTTGGGCGTTTATACGACGAACTCTCTCCAACGGGAAGGAAATTACGGCCATTTTTTGTACAAATCGACGAATGGTCGCATTTTGCGAGCTGTTGGACTGGTTTCGACGCTTAATAGAGCGTGCACTATGTTCTGGGCGTAAAATGCAGTAATTTGGGCGTTTGTACGTCGAACTCTCTCCAACGGAAAGGAAATTACGGCCATTTTTTGTCCAAATCGACGAATGGTCGAGATGTGCGAGTTGTTGGACTGCTTTCGACGCTTAATAGAGCGTGCACTATGTTCTGCGCTTAAAATGCAGTAATTTGGGCGTTTGTACGTCGAAATATATCATACGGAACGGAAATAACGGACATTTTACGTCAGAATCGACCAACTATCGCGTTTTATGAGTTGTTTGCCGGTTTCGACGCTTTATACAGCGTGCACTATGTTCTACGCTTAAAATGCAGTAAATTGGGCGTTTGTACGACGAAATCCCTCCAACGGGAAGGAAATTACGGCCATTTTTTGTACAAATCGACGAACGGGCGCATTTTGCGAGCTGTTGGACTGGTTTCGACGCTTAATAGAGCGTGCACTATGTTCTGCGCGTAAAATGCAGTAATTTGGGCGTTTGTACGTCGAACTCTCTCCAACGGAAAGGAAATTACGGCCATTTTTTGTCCAAATCGACGAATGGTCGAGATTTGCGAGTTGTTGGACTGGTTGCGACGCTTAATAGAGCGTGCACTATGTTCTGCGCTTAAAATGCAGTAATCGGGGCGTTTAAACGTCGAAATATCTCAAACGAAACGGAAATAACGGTCATTTTTCGTCAAAATGGACGAATGATTGCATTTTGCGAGTTGTTTGCTGGTTTCGACACTTTATACAGCGTGCTCTATGTTCTGCACCAAAAATGCCGTAAATTAGGCGTTTATACTACGCAGTCTCTCCAACGGGAAGGAAATTACAGTCAGTTTTGTCCAAATCGACGAATGGTCGAGATTTGCGAGTTGTTGGACTGGTTTCGACGCTTAATAGAGCGTGCACTATGTTCTGCGCTTAAAATGCAGTAATTGGGGCGTTTAAAGGTCGAAATATCTCATACGGAACGGAAATAACGGACATTTGTCGTCAAAATGGGCGAATGATTGCATTTTGCGAGTTGTTTGCTGGTTTCGACACTTTATATAGCGTGCACTATGTTCTGCTCCTAAAATGCCGTAATTTGGGCGTTTATACTACGAAGTCTCTCCAACGGGAAGGAAATTACAGTCATTTTTGTCCAAATCGACGAATGGTCGTCTTTTACGAGTTGTGGGGATGGTATCGACACTTAATAGGGCGAGCACTACGTTCAGCGCGTAACAAGCAGTACTTTGGGCGGTTAAACTTCGCATTATCTCAAACGGGAAGGAAATTACAGTAATTTTTTGTCCAAATCGACGAATGGTCGCGTTTGGCGAGTTGTTGGACTGGTTTCGACGCTTCATAGAGCGTGCACGATGTTCTACGCTTAAAATGCCGTAATTTGGGCGTTTATACGACGAACTCTCTCCAACGGGAAGGAAATTACAGTAATTGTGGTCCAAATCGACGAATGGTCGAGTTTTGCGAGTTGTTGGACTGGCTTCGACGCTTAATAGAGCGTGCACTATGTTCTGCGCGTACAATGTAGTAATTTGGGCGTTTGTACGTCGAACTCTCTCCAACGGAAAGGAAATTACGGTCATTTTACGTCAAAATCGACGAACTATCGCGTTTTGTGAGTTGTTTGCCGGTTTCGACGCTTTATACAGCGTGCAATATGTTCTACGCTTAAAATGCAGTTATTTGGGCGTTTATACGACGAATTCTCTCAACGGGAAGGAAATTACAGTAATTTTGGTCCAAATCGACGAATGGTCGAGTTTTGCGAGTTGCTGGACTGGTTTCGACGCTTCATAGAGCGTGCACTATGTTCTACGCTTAAAAGGCAGTAATTTGGGCGTTTAAACGTCGAAATATCTCATACGGAACGGAAATAACGGACATTTTACGTCAGAATCGACCAACTATCGCGTTTTATGAGTTGTTTGCCGGTTTCGACGCTTTATACAGCGTGCACTATGTTCTACGCTTAAAATGCAGTAAATTGGGCGTTTGTACGACGAAATCCCTCCAACGGGAAGGAAATTACGGCCATTTTTTGTACAAATCGACGAATGGGCGCATTTTGCGAGCTGTTGGACTGGTTTCGACGGTTAATAGAGCGTGCACTATGTTCTGCGCGTAAAATGCAGTAATTTGGGCGTTTGTACGTCGAACTCTCTCCAACGGAAAGGAAATTACGGCCATTTTTTGTCCAAATCGACGAATGGTCGAGATTTGCGAGTTGTTGGACTGGTTTCGACGCTTAATAGAGCGTGCACTATGTTCTGCGCTTAAAATGCAGTGATCGGGGCGTTTAAACGTCGAAATATCTCAAACGGAACGGAAATAACGGTCATTTTTCGTCAAAATGGACGAATGATTGCATTTTGCGAGTTGTTTGCTGGTTTCGACACTTTATACAGCGTGCTCTATGTTCTGCACCAAAAATGCCGTAAATTAGGCGTTTATACTACGCAGTCTCTCCAACGGGAAGGAAATTACAGTCATTTTTGTCCAAATCGACGAATGGTCGTCTTTTACGAGTTGTGGGGATGGTATCGACACTTAATAGGGCGAGCACTACGTTCAGCGCGTAACAAGCAGTACTTTGGGCGGTTAAACTTCGCATTATCTCAAACGGGAAGGAAATTACAGTAATTTTTTGTCCAAATCGACGAATGGTCGCGTTTGGCGAGTTGTTGGACTGGTTTCGACGCTTCATAGAGCGTGCACTATGTTCTACGCTTAAAATGCAGTTATTTGGGCGTTTATACGACGAATTCTCTCAACGGGAAGGAAATTACAGTAATTTTGGTCCAAATCGACGAATGGTCGAGTTTTGCGAGTTGCTGGACTGGTTTCGACGCTTCATAGAGCGTGCACTATGTTCTACGCTTAAAAGGCAGTAATTTGGGCGTTTAAACGTCGAAATATCTCATACGGAACGGAAATAACGGACATTTGTCGTCAAAATGGGCGAATGATTGCATTTTGCGAGTTGTTTGCTGGTTTCGACGCTTTATACAGCGTGCAATATGTTCTACGCTTAAAATGCAGTAAATTGGGCGTTTGTACGACGAAATCCCTCCAACGGGAAGGAAATTACGGCCATTTTTTGTACAAATCGACGAATGGTCGCGGTTTGCGAGCTGTTGGACTGGTTTCGACGCTTTATACAGCGTGCTCTATGTTCTGCACCAAAAATGCCGTAATTTGGGCGTTTGTTCGTCGAACTCTCTCCAACGGAAAGGAAATTACGGTCATTTTACGTCAAAATCGACGAACTATCGCGTTTTGTGAGTTGTTTGCCGGTTTCGACGCTTTATACAGCGTGCAATATGTTCTACGCTTAAAATGCAGTAACTTGGGCGTTTGTACGACGAAATCCCTCCAACGGGAAGGGAATTACGGCCATTTTTTGTACAAATCGACGAATGGTCGCATTTTGCGAGCTGTTGGACTGGTTTCGACGCTTAATAGAGCGTGTACTATGTTCTGCGCGTAAAATGCAGTAATTTGGGCGTTTGTACGTCGAACTCTCTCCAACGGAAAGGAAATTACGGCCATTTTTTGTCCAAATCGACGAATGGTCGAGATTTGCGAGTTGTTGGACTGGTTTCGACGCTTAGTAGTGCGTGCACTATGTTCTGCTCTTAAAATGCAGTAATTGGGGCGTTTAAATGTCGAAATATCTCATACGGAACGGAAATAACGGACATTTGTCGTCAGAATGGGCGAATGATTGCATTTTGCGAGTTGTTTGCTGGTTTCGACACTTTATATAGCGTGCACTATGTTCTGCTCCAAAAATGCCGTAATTTGGGCGTTTATACTACGAAGTCTCTCCAACGGGAAGGAAATTTCAGTCATTTTTGTCCAAATCGACGAATGGTCGTTTTTTACGAGTTGTGAGGATGGTATCGACAATTAATAGGGCGAGCACTACGTTCAGCGCGTAACATGCAGTAATTTGGGCGGTTAAACTTCGCATTATCTCAAACGGGAAGGAAATTACAGTAATTTTTTGTCAAAATCGACGAACGATCGCGTGTTATGAGTTGTTTGCTGGCTTCGACGCTTTATACAGCGTGCACTATGTTCTACGCTTAAAATGCAGTAAATTGGGCGTTTGTACGACGAAATCCCTCCAACCGGAAGTAAGTTACGGCCATTTTTTGTACAAATCGACGAATGGTCGCATTTGGCGAGCTGTTGGACTGGTTTCGACGCTTAATAGAGCGTGCACTATGTTCTGCGCGTAAAATGCAGTAATTTGGGCGTTTGTACGTCAAACTCTCTCCAACGTAAAGGAAATTACGGCCATTTTTTGTCCAAATCGACGAATGGTCGAGTTTTGCGAGTTGTTGGACTGGCTTCGACGCTTAATAGAGCGTGCACTATGTTCTGCGCTTAAAATGCAGTG
This sequence comes from Bombus sonorus, assembly GCA_029958995.1. Lineage (NCBI taxonomy): Eukaryota > Metazoa > Arthropoda > Insecta > Hymenoptera > Apidae > Bombus > Bombus sonorus. Next base: position 52,432 of record JARWAU010000163.1, read on the forward strand.
ATCGGGGCGTTTAAACGTCGAAATATCTCAAACGGAACGGAAATAACGGTCATTTTTCGTCAAAATGGACGAATGATTGCATTTTGCGAGTTGTTTGCTGGTTTCGACACTTTATACAGCGTGCTCTATGTTCTGCACCAAAAATGCCGTAAATTAGGCGTTTATACTACGCAGTCTCTCCAACGGGAAGGAAATTACAGTCAGTTTTGTCCAAATCGACGAATGGTCGAGATTTGCTAGTTGTTGGACTGGTTTCGACGCTTAATAGAGCGTGCACTATGTTCTGCGCTTAAAATGCAGTAATTGGGGCGTTTAAAGGTCGAAATATCTCATACGGAACGGAAATAACGGACATTTGTCGTCAAAATGGGCGAATGATTGCATTTTGCGAGTTGTTTGCTGGTTTCGACACTTTATATAGCGTGCACTATGTTCTGCTCCGAAAATGCCGTAATTTGGGCGTTTATACTACGAAGTCTCTCCAACGGGAAGGAAATTACTGTAATTTTTTGTCCACATCGACGAATGGTCGCGGTTTGCGAGTTGTTGTACTGGTTTCGACGCTTAATAGAGCGTACACTATGTTCTGCGCTTAAAATGCAGTAATTTGGGCGTTTAAACGTCGACATATCTCTAACGGAACGGAAATAACGGTCATTTTTCGTCAAAATGGGCGAATGATTGCAGTTTGCGAGTTGTTTGCTGGTTTCGACACTTTATACAGCGTGCGCTATGTTCTGCACCATAAATGCCGTAATTTGGGCGTTTATACTACGCAGTCTCTCCAACGGGAAGGAAATTACAGTCATTTTTTGTCCAATTGACGAATGATCGTTATTTACGAGTTGTGTGGATGGTATCGACACTTAATAGGGCGAGCACTACGTTCAGCGCGTAACATGCAGTAATTTGGGCGGTTAAACTTCGCATTATCTCAAACGGGAAGGAAATTACAGTAATTTTTGTCCAAATCGACGAATGGTCGCGTTTTGCGAGTTGTTGGACTGGTTTCGACGCTTAATAGAGCGTGCACTATGTTCTGCGCTTAAAATGCAGTAATTTGGGTGTTTAAACGTCGAAATATCTCAAACGGAACGGAAATAACGGTCATTTTTTGTCAAAATGGGCGAATGATTGCATTTTGCGAGTTGTTTGCTGGTTTCGACACTTTATACAGCGTGCTCTATGTTCTGCACCAAAAATGCCGTAATTGGGGCGTTTATACTACGCAGTCTCTCCAACGGGAAGGAAATTACAGTAATTTTGGTCCAAATCGACGAATGGTCGAGTTTTGCGAGTTGTTGGACTGGCTTCGACGCTTAATAGAGCGTGCACTATGTTCTGCGCGTAAAATGTAGTAATTTGGGCGTTTGTACGTCGAACTCTCTCCAACGGAAAGGAACTTACGTTCAGTTTACGTCAAAATCGACGAATGGTCGCATTTTGCGAGCTGTTGGACCGGTTTCGACGCTTAATAGAGCGTGCACTATGTTCGGCGCGTAAAATGCAGTAATTTGGGCGTTTGTACGTCGAACTCTCTCCAACGGAAAGGAAATTACGGTCATTTTACGTCAAAGTCGAAGAACTATCGTGTTTTATGAGTTGTTTGCCGGTTTCGACGCTTTATACAGCGTGCACTATGTTCTACGCTTAAAATGCAGTAAATTGGGCGTTTGTACGACGAAATTCCTCCAACCGGAAGTAAATTACGGCCATTTTTTGTACAAATCGACGAATGGTCGCATTTGGCGAGCTGTTGGACTGGTTTCGACGCTTAATAGAGCGTGCACTATGTTCTGCGCGTAAAATGCAGTAATTTGGGCGTTTGTACGTCGAACTCTCTCCAACGGAAAGGAACTTACGGTCATTTTACGTCAAAATCGACGAACTATCGCGTTTTATGAGTTGTTTGCCGGTTTCGACGCTTTATACAGCGTGCACTATGTTCTACGCTTAAAATGCAGTAAATTGGGCGTTTGTACGACGAAATCCCTCCAACGGGAAGGAAATTACGGCCATTTTTTGTCCAAATCGACGAATGGTCGAGATTTGCGAGTTGTTGGACCGGTTTCGACGCTTAATAGAGCGTGCACTATGTTCGGCGCGTAAAATGCCGTAATTTGGGCGTTTATACTACGAAGTCTCTCCAACGGGAAGGAAATTACTGTAATTTTTTGTCCAAATCGACGAATGGTCGCGGTTTGCGAGTTGTTGTACTGGTTTCGACGCTTAATAGAGCGTACACTATGTTCTGCGCTTAAAATGCAGTAATTTGGGCGTTTAAACGTCGAAATATCTCAAACGGAACGGAAATAACGGTCATTTTTCGTCAAAATGGGCGAATGATTGCATTTTGCGAGTTGTTTGCTGGTTTCGACACTTTATACAGCGTGCGCTATGTTCTGCACCAAAAATGCCGTAATTTGGGCGTTTATACTACGCAGTCTCTCCAACGGGAAGGAAATTACAGTCATTTTTTGTCCAAATCGACGAATGATCGTTATTTACGAGTTGTGGGGATGGTATCGACACTTAATATGGCGAGCACTACGTTCAGCGCGTAACATGCAGTAATGTGGGTGTTTAAACGTCGAAATATCTCAAACGGAACGGAAATAACGGTCATTTTTTGTCAAAATGGGCGAATGATTGCATTTTGCGAGTTGTTGGACTGGTTTCGACGCTTCATAGAGCGTGCACTATGTTCTACGCTTAAAATGCAGTAAATTGGGCGTTTGTACGACGAAATCCCTCCAACGGGAAGGCAATTACGGCCATTTTTTGTACAAATCGACGAATGGTCGCATTTTGCGAGCTGTTGGACTGGTTTCGACGCTTTATACAGCGTGCTCTATGTTCGGCACCAAAAATGCCGTAATTTGGGCGTTTGTTCGTCGAACTCTCTCCAACGGAAAGGAAATTACGGTCATTTTACGTCAAAATCGACGAACTATCGCGTTTTGTGAGTTGTTTGCCGGTTTCGACGCTTTATACAGCGTGCACTATGTTCTACGCTTAAAATGCAGTAAATTGGGCGTTTGTACGACGAAATCCCTCCAACCGGAAGTAAATTACGGCCATTTTTTGTACAAATCGACGAATGGTCGCATTTGGCGAGCTGTTGGACTGGTTTCGGCCCTTAATAGAGCGTGCACTATGTTCTGCGAGTAAAATGCAGTAATTTGGGCGTTTGTACGTCGAACTCTCTCCAACGTAAAGGAAATTACGGCCATTTTTTGTCCAAATCGACGAATAGTCGAGTTTTGCGAGTTGTTGGACTGGCTTCGACGCTTAATAGAGCGTGCACTATGTTCTGCGCTTAAAATGCAGTAATTTGGGCGTTTAAACGTCGAAACATCTCAAACGGAACGGAAATAACGGACATTTGTCGTCAAAATGGGCGAATGATTGCATTTTGCGAGTTGTTTGCTGGTTTCGACACTTTATATAGCGTGCACTATGTTCTGCTCCGAAAATGCCGTAATTTGGGCGTTTATACTACGAAGTCTCTCCAACGGGAAGGAAATTACTGTAATTTTTTGTCCAAATCGACGAATGGTCGCGGTTTGCGAGTTGTTGTACTGGTTTCGACGCTTAATAGAGCGTACACTATGTTCTGCGCTTAAAATGCAGTAATTTGGGCGTTTAAACGTCGAAATATCTCAAACGGAACGGAAATAACGGACATTTGTCGTCAAAATGGGCGAATGATTGCATTTTGCGAGTTGTTTGCTGGTTTCGACACTTTATACAGCGTGCGCTATGTTCTGCACCAAAAATGCCGTAATTTGGGCGTTTATACTACGCAGTCTCTGCAACGGGAGGGAAATTACAGTCAGTTTTGTCCAAATCGACGAATGGTCGTTTTTTACGAGTTGTGGGGATGGTATCGACACTTAATAGGGCCAGCACTACGTTCGGCGCGTAACATGCAGTAATTTGGGCGGTTAAACTTCGCATTATCTCAAACGGGAAGGAAATTACAGTAATTTGTTGTCCAAATCGACGAATGGTCGTGTTTTACGAGTTGTTGGGATGGTATCGACGCTTAATAGAGCATGCACAATGTTCTACGCTTAAAATGCAGTTATTTGGGCGTTTATACGACGAACTCTCTCCAACGGGAAGGAAATTACAGTAATTGTGGTCCAAATCGACGAATGGTCGAGTTTTGCGAGTTGTTGGACTGGCTTCGACGCTTAATAGAGCGTGCACTATGTTCTGCGCGTACAATGTAGTAATTTGGGCGTTTGTACGTCGAACTCTCTCCAACGGAAAGGAAATTACGGTCATTCTACGTCAAAATCGACGAACTATCGCGTTTTGTGAGTTGTTTGCCGGTTTCGACGCTTTATACAGCGTGCAATATGTTCTACGCTTAAAATGCAGTAAATTGGGCGTTTGTACGACGAAATCCCTCCAACAGGAAGGAAATTACGGCCATTTTTTGTACAAATCGACGAATGGTCGCATTTTGCGAGCTGTTGGACTGGTTTCGACGCTTAATAAAGCGTGCACTATGTTCTGCGCGTAAAATGCAGTAATTTGGGCATTTAAACGTCGAAATATCTCATACGGAACGGAAATAACGGACATTTGTCGTCAAAATGGGCGAATGATTGCATTTTGCGAGTTGTTTGCTGGTTTCGACACTTTATACAGCGTGCTCTATGTTCTGCACCAAAAATGCCGTAATTTGGGCGTTTTTACGTCGAACTCTCTCCAACGGAAAGGAAATTACGGTCATTTTACGTCAAAATCGACGAACTATCGCGTTTTATGAGTTGTTTGCCGGTTTCGACGCTTTATACAGCGTGCACTATGTTCTACGCTTAAAATGCAGTAAATTGGGCGTTTGTACGACGAAATCCCTCCAACGGGAAGGAAATTACTGCCATTTTTTGTACAAATCGATGAATGGTCGCATTTGGCGAGCTGTTGGACTGGTTTCGACGCTTAATAGAGCGTGCACTATGTTCTGCGCGTAAAATGCAGTAATTTGGGCGTTTGTACGTCGAACTCTCTCCAACGGAAAGGAAATTACGGCCATTTTTTGTCCAAATCGACGAATGGTCGAGATTTGCGAGTTGTTGGACTGGTTTCGACGCTTAATAGAGCGTGCACTATGTTCTGTGCTTAAAATGCAGTAATTTGGGCGTTTAAACGTCGAAATATCTCATACGGAACGGAAATAACGGACATTTGTCGTCAAAATGGGCGAATGATTGTATTTTGCGAGTTGTTTGCTGGTTTCGACACTTTATATAGCGTGCACTATGTTCTGCTCCAAACATGCCGTAATTTGGGCGTTTATACTACGAAGTCTCTCCAACGGGAAGGAAATTACAGTCATTTTTGTCCAAATCGACGAATGGTCGTTTTTTACGAGTTGTGGGGATGGTATCGACACTTAATAGGGCGAGCACTACGTTCAGCGCGTAACATGCAGTAATTTGGGCGGTTAAACTTCGCATTATCTCAAACGGGAAGGAAATTACAGTAATTTTTTGTCCAAATCGACGAAAGGTCGTGTTTTACGAGTGGTTGGGATGGTATCGACGCTTAATAGAGCGTGCACTATGTTCTACGCTTATAATGCAGTTATTTGGGCGTTTATACGACGAACTCTCTCCAACGGGAAGGAAATTACGGCCATTTTTTGTACAAATCGACGAATGGTCGCATTTTGCGAGCTGTTGGACTGGTTTCGACGCTTAATAGAGCGTGCACTATGTTCTGGGCGTAAAATGCAGTAATTTGGGCGTTTGTACGTCGAACTCTCTCCAACGGAAAGGAAATTACGGCCATTTTTTGTCCAAATCGACGAATGGTCGAGATGTGCGAGTTGTTGGACTGCTTTCGACGCTTAATAGAGCGTGCACTATGTTCTGCGCTTAAAATGCAGTAATTTGGGCGTTTGTACGTCGAAATATATCATACGGAACGGAAATAACGGACATTTTACGTCAGAATCGACCAACTATCGCGTTTTATGAGTTGTTTGCCGGTTTCGACGCTTTATACAGCGTGCACTATGTTCTACGCTTAAAATGCAGTAAATTGGGCGTTTGTACGACGAAATCCCTCCAACGGGAAGGAAATTACGGCCATTTTTTGTACAAATCGACGAACGGGCGCATTTTGCGAGCTGTTGGACTGGTTTCGACGCTTAATAGAGCGTGCACTATGTTCTGCGCGTAAAATGCAGTAATTTGGGCGTTTGTACGTCGAACTCTCTCCAACGGAAAGGAAATTACGGCCATTTTTTGTCCAAATCGACGAATGGTCGAGATTTGCGAGTTGTTGGACTGGTTGCGACGCTTAATAGAGCGTGCACTATGTTCTGCGCTTAAAATGCAGTAATCGGGGCGTTTAAACGTCGAAATATCTCAAACGGAACGGAAATAACGGTCATTTTTCGTCAAAATGGACGAATGATTGCATTTTGCGAGTTGTTTGCTGGTTTCGACACTTTATACAGCGTGCTCTATGTTCTGCACCAAAAATGCCGTAAATTAGGCGTTTATACTACGCAGTCTCTCCAACGGGAAGGAAATTACAGTCAGTTTTGTCCAAATCGACGAATGGTCGAGATTTGCGAGTTGTTGGACTGGTTTCGACGCTTAATAGAGCGTGCACTATGTTCTGCGCTTAAAATGCAGTAATTGGGGCGTTTAAAGGTCGAAATATCTCATACGGAACGGAAATAACGGACATTTGTCGCCAAAATGGGCGAATGATTGCATTTTGCGAGTTGTTTGCTGGTTTCGACACTTTATATAGCGTGCACTATGTTCTGCTCCTAAAATGCCGTAATTTGGGCGTTTATACTACGAAGTCTCTCCAACGGGAAGGAAATTACAGTCATTTTTGTCCAAATCGACGAATGGTCGTCTTTTACGAGTTGTGGGGATGGTATCGACACTTAATAGGGCGAGCACTACGTTCAGCGCGTAACAAGCAGTACTTTGGGCGGTTAAACTTCGCATTATCTCAAACGGGAAGGAAATTACAGTAATTTTTTGTCCAAATCGACGAATGGTCGCGTTTGGCGAGTTGTTGGACTGGTTTCGACGCTTCATAGAGCGTGCACTATGTTCTACGCTTAAAATGCCGTAATTTGGGCGTTTATACGACGAACTCTCTCCAACGGGAAGGAAATTACAGTAATTGTGGTCCAAATCGACGAATGGTCGCATTTTGCGAGCTGTTGGACTGGTTTCGACGCTTAATAGAGCGTGTACTATGTTCTGCGCGTAAAATGCAGTAATTTGGGCGTTTGTACGTCGAACTCTCTCCAACGGAAAGGAAATTATGGCCATTTTTTGTCCAAATCGACGAATGGTCAAGATTTGCGAGTTGTTGGACTGGTTTCGACGCTTAGTAGAGCGTGCACTATGTTCTGCTCTTAAAATGCAGTAATTGGGGCGTTTAAATGTCGAAATATCTCATACGGAACGGAAATAACGGACATTTGTCGTCAAAATGGGCGAATGATTGCATTTTGCGAGTTGTTTGCTGGTTTCGACACTTTATATAGCGTGCACTATGTTCTGCGCGTAAAATGTAGTAATTTGGGCGTTTGTACGTCGAACTCTCTCCAACGGAAAGGAAATTACGGGCATTTTTTGTCCAAATCGACGAATGGTCGAGATTTGCGAGTTGTTGGACAGGTTTCGACGCTTAATAGAGCGTGCACAATGTTCTGCGCTTAAAATGCAGTAATTTGGGCGTTTAAACGTCGAACTCTCTCCAACGGAAAGGAACTTACGGTTATTTTACGTCAAAATCGACGAACTATCGCGTTTTATGAGTTGTTTGCCGGTTTCGACGCTTTATACAGCGTGCACTATGTTCTACTCTTAAAATGCAGTAAATTGGGCGTTTGTACGACGAAATCCCTCCAACGGGAAGGAAATTACGGCCATTTTTTGTACAAATCGACGAATGGTCGCATTTTGCGAGCTGTTGGACTGGTTTCGACGCTTAATAGAGCGTGCACTATGTTCTGGGCGTAAAATGCAGTAATTTGGGCGTTTGGACGTCGAACTCTCTCCAACGGAAAGGAAATTACGGCCATTTTTTGTCCAAATCGACGAATGGTCGAGATTTGCGAGTTGTTGGACTGCTTTCGACGCTTAATAGAGCGTGCAGTATGCTCTGCGCTTTAAATGTAGTAATTTGGGCGTTTGTACGTCGAAATATATCATACGGAACGGAAATAACGGACATTTGACGTCAAAATCGACCAACTATCGCGTTTTATGAGTTGTTTGCCGGTTTCGACGCTTTATACAGCGTGCACTATGTTCTACGCTTAAAATGCAGTAAATTGGGCGTTTGTACGACGAAATCCCTCCAACCGGAAGTAAATTACGGCCATTTTTTGTACAAATCGACGAATGGTCGAGTTTTGCGAGTTGTTGGACTGGCTTCGACGCTTAATAGAGCGTGCACTATGTTCTGCGCTTAAAATGCAGTAATTTGGGCGTTTAAACGTCGAAATATCTCATACGGAACGGAAATAACGAACATTTGTCGTCAAAATGGGCGAATGATTGCATTTTGCGAGTTGTTTGCTGGTTTCGACACTTTATATAGCGTGCACTATGTTCTGCTCCGAAAATGCCGTAATTTGGGCGTTTATACTACGAAGTCTCTCCAACGGGAAAGAAAGTACAGTCAGTTTTGTCCAAATCGACGAATGGTCGTTTTTTACGAGTTGTGGGGATGGTATCGACACTTAATAGGGCGAGCACTACGTTCAGCGCGTAACATGCAGTAATTTGGGCGGTTAAACTTCGCATTATCTCAAACGGGAAGGAAATTACAGTAATTTTTTGTCCAAATCGACGAATGGTCGTGTTTTACGAGTGGTTGGGATGGTATCGACGCTTAATAGAGCGTGCACTATGTTCTACGCTTATAATGCAGTTATTTGGGCGTTTATACGACGAACTCTCTCCAACGGGAAGGAAATTACGGCCATTTTTTGTACAAATCGACGAATGGTCGCATTTTGCGAGCTGTTGGACTGGTTTCGACGCTTAATAGAGCGTGCACTATGTTCTGGGCGTAAAATGCAGTAATTTGGGCGTTTGTACGTCGAACTCTCTCCAACGGAAAGGAAATTACGGCCATTTTTTGTCCAAATCGACGAATGGTCGAGATTTGCGAGTTGTTGGACTGCTTTCGACGCTTAATAGAGCGTGCACTATGTTCTGCGCTTAAAATGCAGTAATTTGGGCGTTTGTACGTCGAAATATATCATACGGAACGGAAATAACGGACATTTTACGTCAGAATCGACCAACTATCGCGTTTTATGAGTTGTTTGCCGGTTTCGACGCTTTATACAGCGTGCACTATGTTCTACGCTTAAAATGCAGTAAATTGGGCGTTTGTACGACGAAATCCCTCCAACGGGAAGGACATTACGGCCATTTTTTGTACAAATCGACGAATGGTCGCATTTTGCGAGCTGTTGGACTGGTTTCGACGCTTAATAGAGCGTGCACTATGTTCTGCGCTTAAAATGCAGTAATTTGGGCGTTTAAACGTCGAAATATCTCATACGGAACGGAAATAACGGACATTTGTCGTCAAAATGGGCGAATGATTGCATTTTGCGAGTTGTTTGCTGGTTTCGACACTTTATATAGCGTGCACTATGTTCTGATCCTAAAATGCCGTAATTTGGGCGTTTATACTACGAAGTCTCTCCAACGGGAAGGAAATTACAGTCATTTTTGTCCAAATCGACGAATGGTCGTCTTTTACGAGTTGTGGGGATGGTATCGACACTTAATAGGGCGAGCACTACGTTCAGCGCGTAACAAGCAGTACTTTGGGCGGTTAAACTTCGCATTATCTCAAACGGGAAGGAAATTACAGTAATTTTTTGTCCAAATCGACGAATGGTCGAGATTTGCGAGTTGTTGGACTGGTTTCGACGCTTAATAGAGCGTGTACTATGTTCTGCGCGTAAAATGCAGTAATTTGGGCGTTTGTACGTCGAACTCTCTCCAACGGAAAGGAAATTATGGCCATTTTTTGTCCAAATCGACGAATGGTCAAGATTTGCGAGTTGTTGGACTGGTTTCGACGCTTAGTAGAGCGTGCACTATGTTCTGCTCTTAAAATGCAGTAATTGGGGCGTTTAAATGTCGAAATATCTCATACGGAACGGAAATAACGGACATTTGTCGTCAAAATGGGCGAATGATTGCATTTTGCGAGTTGTTTGCTGGTTTCGACACTTTATATAGCGTGCACTATGTTCTGCGCGTAAAATGTAGTAATTTGGGCGTTTGTACGTCGAACTCTCTCCAACGGAAAGGAAATTACGGGCATTTTTTGTCCAAATCGACGAATGGTCGAGATTTGCGAGTTGTTGGACAGGTTTCGACGCTTAATAGAGCGTGCACAATGTTCTGCGCTTAAAATGCAGTAATTTGGGCGTTTAAACGTCGAACTCTCTCCAACGGAAAGGAACTTACGGTTATTTTACGTCAAAATCGACGAACTATCGCGTTTTATGAGTTGTTTGCCGGTTTCGACGCTTTATACAGCGTGCACTATGTTCTACTCTTAAAATGCAGTAAATTGGGCGTTTGTACGACGAAATCCCTCCAACGGGAAGGAAATTACGGCCATTTTTTGTACAAATCGACGAATGGTCGCATTTTGCGAGCTGTTGGACTGGTTTCGACGCTTAATAGAGCGTGCACTATGTTCTGGGCGTAAAATGCAGTAATTTGGGCGTTTGGACGTCGAACTCTCTCCAACGGAAAGGAAATTACGGCCATTTTTTGTCCAAATCGACGAATGGTCGAGATTTGCGAGTTGTTGGACTGCTTTCGACGCTTAATAGAGCGTGCAGTATGCTCTGCGCTTTAAATGTAGTAATTTGGGCGTTTGTACGTCGAAATATATCATACGGAACGGAAATAACGGACATTTGACGTCAAAATCGACCAACTATCGCGTTTTATGAGTTGTTTGCCGGTTTCGACGCTTTATACAGCGTGCACTATGTTCTACGCTTAAAATGCAGTAAATTGGGCGTTTGTACGACGAAATCCCTCCAACCGGAAGTAAATTACGGCCATTTTTTGTACAAATCGACGAATGGTCGAGTTTTGCGAGTTGTTGGACTGGCTTCGACGCTTAATAGAGCGTGCACTATGTTCTGCGCTTAAAATGCAGTAATTTGGGCGTTTAAACGTCGAAATATCTCATACGGAACGGAAATAACGAACATTTGTCGTCAAAATGGGCGAATGATTGCATTTTGCGAGTTGTTTGCTGGTTTCGACACTTTATATAGCGTGCACTATGTTCTGCTCCGAAAATGCCGTAATTTGGGCGTTTATACTACGAAGTCTCTCCAACGGGAAAGAAAGTACAGTCAGTTTTGTCCAAATCGACGAATGGTCGTTTTTTACGAGTTGTGGGGATGGTATCGACACTTAATAGGGCGAGCACTACGTTCAGCGCGTAACATGCAGTAATTTGGGCGGTTAAACTTCGCATTATCTCAAACGGGAAGGAAATTACAGTAATTTTTTGTCCAAATCGACGAATGGTCGTGTTTTACGAGTGGTTGGGATGGTATCGACGCTTAATAGAGCGTGCACTATGTTCTACGCTTATAATGCAGTTATTTGGGCGTTTATACGACGAACTCTCTCCAACGGGAAGGAAATTACGGCCATTTTTTGTACAAATCGACGAATGGTCGCATTTTGCGAGCTGTTGGACTGGTTTCGACGCTTAATAGAGCGTGCACTATGTTCTGGGCGTAAAATGCAGTAATTTGGGCGTTTGTACGTCGAACTCTCTCCAACGGAAAGGAAATTACGGCCATTTTTTGTCCAAATCGACGAATGGTCGAGATTTGCGAGTTGTTGGACTGCTTTCGACGCTTAATAGAGCGTGCACTATGTTCTGCGCTTAAAATGCAGTAATTTGGGCGTTTGTACGTCGAAATATATCATACGGAACGGAAATAACGGACATTTTACGTCAGAATCGACCAACTATCGCGTTTTATGAGTTGTTTGCCGGTTTCGACGCTTTATACAGCGTGCACTATGTTCTACGCTTAAAATGCAGTAAATTGGGCGTTTGTACGACGAAATCCCTCCAACGGGAAGGACATTACGGCCATTTTTTGTACAAATCGACGAATGGTCGCATTTTGCGAGCTGTTGGACTGGTTTCGACGCTTAATAGAGCGTGCACTATGTTCTGCGCTTAAAATGCAGTAATTTGGGCGTTTAAACGTCGAAATATCTCATACGGAACGGAAATAACGGACATTTGTCGTCAAAATGGGCGAATGATTGCATTTTGCGAGTTGTTTGCTGGTTTCGACACTTTATATAGCGTGCACTATGTTCTGATCCTAAAATGCCGTAATTTGGGCGTTTATACTACGAAGTCTCTCCAACGGGAAGGAAATTACAGTCATTTTTGTCCAAATCGACGAATGGTCGTCTTTTACGAGTTGTGGGGATGGTATCGACACTTAATAGGGCGAGCACTACGTTCAGCGCGTAACAAGCAGTACTTTGGGCGGTTAAACTTCGCATTATCTCAAACGGGAAGGAAATTACAGTAATTTTTTGTCCAAATCGACGAATGGTCGCGTTTTGCGAGTTGTTGGACTGGTTTCGACGCTTGACAGAGCGTGCACTATGTTCTGCGCTTACAAGGCAGTAATTTGGGCGTTTAAACGTCGAAATATCTCATACGGAACGGAAATAACGGACATTTGTCGTCAAAATGGGCGAATGATTGCATTTTGCGAGTTGTTTGCTGGTTTCGACGCTTTATACAGCGTGCAATATGTTCTACGCTTAAAATGCAGTAAATTGGGCGTTTGTACGACGAAATCCCTCCAACGGGAAGGGAATTACGGCCATTTTTTGTACAAATCGACGAATGGTCGCATTTTGCGAGCTGTTGGACTGGTTTCGACGCTTTATACAGCGTGCTCTATGTTCTGCACCAAAAATGCCGTAATTTGGTCGTTTGTTCGTCGAACTCTCTCCAACGGAAAGGAAATTACGGTCATTTTACGTCAAAATCGACGAACTATCGCGTTTTGTGAGTTGCTTGCCGGTTTCGACGCTTTATACAGCGTGCACTATGTTCTACGCTTAAAATGCAGTAAATTGGGCGTTTGTACGACGAAATCCCTCCAACCGGAAGTAAATTACGGCCATTTTTTGTACAAATCGACGAATGGTCGCATTTGGCGAGCTGTTGGACTGGTTTCGACGCTTAATAGAGCGTGCACTATGTTCTGCGCGTAAAATGCAGTAATTTGGGCGTTTGTACGTCGAACTCTCTCCAACGTAAAGGAAATTACGGACATTTTTTGTCCAAATCGACGAATAGTCGAGTTTTGCGAGTTGTTGGACTGGCTTCGACGCTTAATAGAGCGTGCACTATGTTCTGCGCTTAAAATGCAGTAATTTGGGCGTTTAAACGTCGAAATATCTCATACGGAACGGAAATAACGAACATTTGTCGTCAAAATGGGCGAATGATTGCATTTTGCGAGTTGTTTGCTGGTTTCGACACTTTATACAGCGTGCGCTATGTTCTGCACCAAAAATGCCGTAATTTGGGCGTTTATACTACGCAGTCTCTGCAACGGGAGGGAAATTACAGTCAGTTTTGTCCAAATCGACGAATGGTCGTTTTTTACGAGTTGTGGGGATGGTATCGACACTTAATAGGGCCAGCACTACGTTCAGCGCGTAACATGCAGTAATTTGGGCGGTTAAACTTCGCATTATCTCAAACGGGAAGGAAATTACAGTAATTTGTTGTCCAAATCGACGAATGGTCGTGTTTTACGAGTTGTTGGGATGGTATCGGCGCTTAATAGAGCATGCACTATGTTCTACGCTTAAAATGCAGTTATTTGGGCGTTTATACGACGAACTCTCTCCAACGGGAAGGAAATTACAGTAATTGTGGTCCAACTCGACGAATGGTCGAGTTTTGCGAGTTGTTGGACTGGCTTCGACGCTTAATAGAGCGTGCACTATGTTCTGCGCGTACAATGTAGTAATTTGGGCGTTTGTACGTCGAACTCTCTCCAACGGAAAGGAAATTACGGTCATTTTACGTCAAAATCGACGAACTATCGCGTTTTGTGAGTTGTTTGCCGGTTTCGACGCTTTATACAGCGTGCAATATGTTCTACGCTTAAAATGCAGTAAATTGGGCGTTTGTACGACGAAATCCCTCCAACAGGAAGGAAATTACGGCCATTTTTTGTACAAATCGACGAATGGTCGCATTTTGCGAGCTGTTGGACTGGTGTCGACGCTTAATAGAGCGTGCACTATGTTCTGCGCTTAAAATTCAGTAATTTGGGCGTTTAAACGTCGAAATATCTCATACGGAACGGAAATAACCGACATTTGTCGTCAAAATGGGCGAATGATTGCATTTTGCGAGTTGTTTGCTGGTTTCGACACTTTATATAGCGTGCACTATGTTCTGCTCCTAAAATGCCGTAATTTGGGCGTTTATACTACGAAGTCTCTCCAACGGGAAGGAAATTACAGTCATTTTTGTCCAAATCGACGAATGGTCGTCTTTTACGAGTTGTGGGGATGGTATCGACACTTAATAGGGCGAGCACTACGTTCAGCGCGTAACAAGCAGTAATTTGGGCGGTTAAACTTCGCATTATCTCAAACGGGAAGGAAATTACAGTAATTTTTTGTCCAAATCGACGAATGGTCGTGTTTTACGAGTGGTTGGGATGGTATCGACGCTTAATAGAGCGTGCACTATGTTCTACGCTTATAATGCAGTTATTTGGGCGTTTATACGACGAACTCTCTCCAACGGGAAGGAAATTACGGCCATTTTTTGTACAAATCGACGAATGGTCGCATTTTGCGAGCTGTTGGACTGGTTTCGACGCATAATAGAGCGTGCACTATGTTCTGGGCGTAAAATGCAGTAATTTGGGCGTTTGTACGTCGAACTCTCTCCAACGGAAAGGAAATTACGGCCATTTTTTGTCCAAATCGACGAATGGTCGAGATTTGCGAGCTGTTGGACTGGTGTCGACGCTTAATAGAGCGTGCACTATGTTCTGCGCTTAAAATGCAGTAATTTGGGCGTTTAAACGTCGAAATATCTCATACGGAACGGAAATAACCGACATTTGTCGTCAAAATGGGCGAATGATTGCATTTTGCGAGTTGTTTGCTGGTTTCGACACTTTATATAGCGTGCACTATGTTCTGCTCCTAAAATGCCGTAATTTGGGCGTTTATACTACGAAGTCTCTCCAACGGGAAGGAAATTACAGTCATTTTTGTCCAAATCGACGAATGGTCGTCTTTTACGAGTTGTGGGGATGGTATCGACACTTAATAGGGCGAGCACTACGTTCAGCGCGTAACAAGCAGTACTTTGGGCGGTTAAACTTCGCATTATCTCAAACGGGAAGGAAATTACAGTAATTTTTTGTCCAAATCGACGAATGGTCGCGTTTTGCGAGCTGTTGGACTGGTTTCGACGCTTAATAGAGCGTGCACTATGTTCTGCGCTTAAAATGCAGTAATTTGGGCGTTTAAACGTCGAAATATCTCATACGGAACGGAAATAACGGACATTTGTCGTCAAAATGGGCGAATGATTGCATTTTGCGAGTTGTTTGCTGGTTTCGACGCTTTATACAGCGTGCAATATGTTCTACGCTTAAAATGCAGTAAATTGGGCGTTTGTACGACGAAATCCCTCCAACGGGAAGGCAATTACGGCCATTTTTTGTACAAATCGACGAATGGTCGCATTTTGCGAGCTGTTGGACTGGTTTCGACGCTTTATACAGCGTGCTCTATGTTCTGCACCAAAAATGCCGTAATTTGGGCGTTTGTTCGTCGAACTCTCTCCAACGGAAAGGAAATTACGGTCATTTTACGTCAAAATCGACGAACTATCGCGTTTTGTGAGTTGTTTGCCGGTTTCGACGCTTTATACAGCGTGCAATATTTTCTACGCTTAAAATGCAGTAACTTGGGCGTTTGTACGACGAAATCCCTCCAACGGGAAGGAAATTACGGCCATTTTTTGTACAAATCGACGAATGGTCGCATTTTGCGAGCTGTTGGACTGGTTTCGACGCTTAATAGAGCGTGTACTATGTTCTGCGCGTAAAATGCAGTAATTTGGGCGTTTGTACGTCGAACTCTCTCCAACGGAAAGGAAATTATGGCCATTTTTTGTCCAAATCGACGAATGGTCAAGATTTGCGAGTTGTTGGACTGGTTTCGACGCTTAGTAGAGCGTGCACTATGTTCTGCTCTTAAAATGCAGTAATTGGGGCGTTTAAATGTCGAAATATCTCATACGGAACGGAAATAACGGACATTTGTCGTCAAAATGGGCGAATGATTGCATTTTGCGAGTTGTTTGCTGGTTTCGACACTTTATATAGCGTGCACTATGTTCTGCGCGTAAAATGTAGTAATTTGGGCGTTTGTACGTCGAACTCTCTCCAACGGAAAGGAAATTACGGGCATTTTTTGTCCAAATCGACGAATGGTCGAGATTTGCGAGTTGTTGGACAGGTTTCGACGCTTAATAGAGCGTGCACAATGTTCTGCGCTTAAAATGCAGTAATTTGGGCGTTTAAACGTCGAACTCTCTCCAACGGAAAGGAACTTACGGTTATTTTACGTCAAAATCGACGAACTATCGCGTTTTATGAGTTGTTTGCCGGTTTCGACGCTTTATACAGCGTGCACTATGTTCTACTCTTAAAATGCAGTAAATTGGGCGTTTGTACGACGAAATCCCTCCAACGGGAAGGAAATTACGGCCATTTTTTGTACAAATCGACGAATGGTCGCATTTTGCGAGCTGTTGGACTGGTTTCGACGCTTAATAGAGCGTGCACTATGTTCTGGGCGTAAAATGCAGTAATTTGGGCGTTTGGACGTCGAACTCTCTCCAACGGAAAGGAAATTACGGCCATTTTTTGTCCAAATCGACGAATGGTCGAGATTTGCGAGTTGTTGGACTGCTTTCGACGCTTAATAGAGCGTGCAGTATGCTCTGCGCTTTAAATGTAGTAATTTGGGCGTTTGTACGTCGAAATATATCATACGGAACGGAAATAACGGACATTTGACGTCAAAATCGACCAACTATCGCGTTTTATGAGTTGTTTGCCGGTTTCGACGCTTTATACAGCGTGCACTATGTTCTACGCTTAAAATGCAGTAAATTGGGCGTTTGTACGACGAAATCCCTCCAACCGGAAGTAAATTACGGCCATTTTTTGTACAAATCGACGAATGGTCGAGTTTTGCGAGTTGTTGGACTGGCTTCGACGCTTAATAGAGCGTGCACTATGTTCTGCGCTTAAAATGCAGTAATTTGGGCGTTTAAACGTCGAAATATCTCATACGGAACGGAAATAACGAACATTTGTCGTCAAAATGGGCGAATGATTGCATTTTGCGAGTTGTTTGCTGGTTTCGACACTTTATATAGCGTGCACTATGTTCTGCTCCGAAAATGCCGTAATTTGGGCGTTTATACTACGAAGTCTCTCCAACGGGAAAGAAAGTACAGTCAGTTTTGTCCAAATCGACGAATGGTCGTTTTTTACGAGTTGTGGGGATGGTATCGACACTTAATAGGGCGAGCACTACGTTCAGCGCGTAACATGCAGTAATTTGGGCGGTTAAACTTCGCATTATCTCAAACGGGAAGGAAATTACAGTAATTTTTTGTCCAAATCGACGAATGGTCGTGTTTTACGAGTGGTTGGGATGGTATCGACGCTTAATAGAGCGTGCACTATGTTCTACGCTTATAATGCAGTTATTTGGGCGTTTATACGACGAACTCTCTCCAACGGGAAGGAAATTACGGCCATTTTTTGTACAAATCGACGAATGGTCGCATTTTGCGAGCTGTTGGACTGGTTTCGACGCTTAATAGAGCGTGCACTATGTTCTGGGCGTAAAATGCAGTAATTTGGGCGTTTGTACGTCGAACTCTCTCCAACGGAAAGGAAATTACGGCCATTTTTTGTCCAAATCGACGAATGGTCGAGATTTGCGAGTTGTTGGACTGCTTTCGACGCTTAATAGAGCGTGCACTATGTTCTGCGCTTAAAATGCAGTAATTTGGGCGTTTGTACGTCGAAATATATCATACGGAACGGAAATAACGGACATTTTACGTCAGAATCGACCAACTATCGCGTTTTATGAGTTGTTTGCCGGTTTCGACGCTTTATACAGCGTGCACTATGTTCTACGCTTAAAATGCAGTAAATTGGGCGTTTGTACGACGAAATCCCTCCAACGGGAAGGACATTACGGCCATTTTTTGTACAAATCGACGAATGGTCGCATTTTGCGAGCTGTTGGACTGGTTTCGACGCTTAATAGAGCGTGCACTATGTTCTGCGCTTAAAATGCAGTAATTTGGGCGTTTAAACGTCGAAATATCTCATACGGAACGGAAATAACGGACATTTGTCGTCAAAATGGGCGAATGATTGCATTTTGCGAGTTGTTTGCTGGTTTCGACACTTTATATAGCGTGCACTATGTTCTGATCCTAAAATGCCGTAATTTGGGCGTTTATACTACGAAGTCTCTCCAACGGGAAGGAAATTACAGTCATTTTTGTCCAAATCGACGAATGGTCGTCTTTTACGAGTTGTGGGGATGGTATCGACACTTAATAGGGCGAGCACTACGTTCAGCGCGTAACAAGCAGTACTTTGGGCGGTTAAACTTCGCATTATCTCAAACGGGAAGGAAATTACAGTAATTTTTTGTCCAAATCGACGAATGGTCGCGTTTTGCGAGTTGTTGGACTGGTTTCGACGCTTGACAGAGCGTGCACTATGTTCTGCGCTTACAAGGCAGTAATTTGGGCGTTTAAACGTCGAAATATCTCATACGGAACGGAAATAACGGACATTTGTCGTCAAAATGGGCGAATGATTGCATTTTGCGAGTTGTTTGCTGGTTTCGACGCTTTATACAGCGTGCAATATGTTCTACGCTTAAAATGCAGTAAATTGGGCGTTTGTACGACGAAATCCCTCCAACGGGAAGGGAATTACGGCCATTTTTTGTACAAATCGACGAATGGTCGCATTTTGCGAGCTGTTGGACTGGTTTCGACGCTTTATACAGCGTGCTCTATGTTCTGCACCAAAAATGCCGTAATTTGGGCGTTTGTTCGTCGAACTCTCTCCAACGGAAAGGAAATTACGGTCATTTTACGTCAAAATCGACGAACTATCGCGTTTTGTGAGTTGCTTGCCGGTTTCGACGCTTTATACAGCGTGCACTATGTTCTACGCTTAAAATGCAGTAAATTGGGCGTTTGTACGACGAAATCCCTCCAACCGGAAGTAAATTACGGCCATTTTTTGTACAAATCGACGAATGGTCGCATTTGGCGAGCTGTTGGACTGGTTTCGACGCTTAATAGAGCGTGCACTATGTTCTGCGCGTAAAATGCAGTAATTTGGGCGTTTGTACGTCGAACTCTCTCCAACGTAAAGGAAATTACGGACATTTTTTGTCCAAATCGACGAATAGTCGAGTTTTGCGAGTTGTTGGACTGGCTTCGACGCTTAATAGAGCGTGCACTATGTTCTGCGCTTAAAATGCAGTAATTTGGGCGTTTAAACGTCGAAATATCTCATACGGAACGGAAATAACGAACATTTGTCGTCAAATGGGCGAATGATTGCATTTTGCGAGTTGTTTGCTGGTTTCGACACTTTATACAGCGTGCGCTATGTTCTGCACCAAAAATGCCGTAATTTGGGCGTTTATACTACGCAGTCTCTGCAACGGGAGGGAAATTACAGTCAGTTTTGTCCAAATCGACGAATGGTCGTTTTTTACGAGTTGTGGGGATGGTATCGACACTTAATAGGGCCAGCACTACGTTCAGCGCGTAACATGCAGTAATTTGGGCGGTTAAACTTCGCATTATCTCAAACGGGAAGGAAATTACAGTAATTTGTTGTCCAAATCGACGAATGGTCGTGTTTTACGAGTTGTTGGGATGGTATCGGCGCTTAATAGAGCATGCACTATGTTCTACGCTTAAAATGCAGTTATTTGGGCGTTTATACGACGAACTCTCTCCAACGGGAAGGAAATTACAGTAATTGTGGTCCAACTCGACGAATGGTCGAGTTTTGCGAGTTGTTGGACTGGCTTCGACGCTTAATAGAGCGTGCACTATGTTCTGCGCGTACAATGTAGTAATTTGGGCGTTTGTACGTCGAACTCTCTCCAACGGAAAGGAAATTACGGTCATTTTACGTCAAAATCGACGAACTATCGGGTTTTGTGAGTTGTTTGCCGGTTTCGACGCTTTATACAGCGTGCAATATGTTCTACGCTTAAAATGCAGTAAATTGGGCGTTTGTACGACGAAATCCCTCCAACAGGAAGGAAATTACGGCCATTTTTTGTACAAATCGACGAATGGTCGCATTTTGCGAGCTGTTGGACTGGTTTCGACGCTTAATAGAGCGTGCACTATGTTCTGCGCGTAAAATGCAGTAATTTGGGCATTTAAACGTCGAAATATCTCATACGGAACGGAAATAACGGACATTTGTCGTCAAAATGGGCGAATGATTGCATTTTGCGAGTTGTTTGCTGGTTTCGACACTTTGTACAGCGTGCACTATGTTCTGCTCCGAAAATGCCGTAATTTGGGCGTTTATACTACGAAGTCTCTCCAACGGGAAAGAAAGTACAGTCAGTTTTGTCCAAATCGACGAATGGTCGTTTTTTACGAGTTGTGGGGATGGTATCGACACTTAATAGGGCGAGCACTACGTTCAGCGCGTAACATGCAGTAATTTGGGCGGTTAAACTTCGCATTATCTCAAACGGGAAGGAAATTACAGTAATTTTTTGTCCAAATCGACGAATGGTCGTGTTTTACGAGTGGTTGGGATGGTATCGACGCTTAATAGAGCGTGCACTATGTTCTACGCTTAAAATGCAGTAAATTGGGCGTTTGTACGACGAAATCCCTCCAACGGGAAGGACATTACGGCCATTTTTTGTACAAATCGACGAATGGTCGCATTTTGCGAGCTGTTGGACTGGTTTCGACGCTTAATAGAGCGTGCACTATGTTCTGCGCTTAAAATGCAGTAATTTGGGCGTTTAAACGTCGAAATATCTCATACGGAACGGAAATAACGGACATTTGTCGTCAAAATGGGCGAATGATTGCATTTTGCGAGTTGTTTGCTGGTTTCGACACTTTATATAGCGTGCACTATGTTCTGCTCCTAAAATGCCGTAATTTGGGCGTTTATACTACGAAGTCTCTCCAACGGGAAGGAAATTACAGTCATTTTTGTCCAAATCGACGAATGGTCGTCTTTTACGAGTTGTGGGGATGGTATCGACACTTAATAGGGCGAGCACTACGTTCAGCGCGTAACAAGCAGTACTTTGGGCGGTTAAACTTCGCATTATCTCAAACGGGAAGGAAATTACAGTAATTTTTTGTCCAAATCGACGAATGGTCGCGTTTTGCGAGTTGTTGGACTGGTTTCGACGCTTCATAGAGCGTGCACTATGTTCTGCGCTTAAAAGGCAGTAATTTGGGCGTTTAAACGTCGAAATATCTCATACGGAACGGAAATAACGGACATTTGTCGTCAAAATGGGCGAATGAGTGCATTTTGCGAGTTGTTTGCTGGTTTCGACGCTTTATACAGCGTGCAATATGTTCTACGCTTAAAATGCAGTACATTGGGCGTTTGTACGACGAAATCCCTCCAACGGGAAGGCAATTACGGCCATTTTTTGTACAAATCGACGAATGGTCGCATTTTGCGAGCTGTTGGACTGGTTTCGACGCTTTATACAGCGTGCTCTATGTTCTGCACCAAAAATGCCGTAATTTGGGCGTTTGTTCGTCGAACTCTCTCCAACGGAAAGGAAATTACGGTCATTTTACGTCAAAATCGACGAACTATCGCGTTTTGTGAGTTGTTTGCCGGTTTCGACGCTTTATACAGCGTGCACTATGTTCTACGCTTAAAATGCAGTAAATTGGGCGTTTGTACGACGAAATCCCTCCAACCGGAAGTAAATTACGGCCATTTTTTGTACAAATCGACGAATGGTCGCATTTGGCGAGCTGTTGGACTGGTTTCGGCCCTTAATAGAGCGTGCACTATGTTCTGCGAGTAAAATGCAGTAATTTGGGCGTTTGTACGTCGAACTCTCTCCAACGTAAAGGAAATTACGGCCATTTTTTGTCCAAATCGACGAATAGTCGAGTTTTGCGAGTTGTTGGACTGGCTTCGACGCTTAATAGAGCGTGCACTATGTTCTGCGCTTAAAATGCAGTAATTTGGGCGTTTAAACGTCGAAACATCTCAAACGGAACGGAAATAACGGACATTTGTCGTCAAAATGGGCGAATGATTGCATTTTGCGAGTTGTTTGCTGGTTTCGACACTTTATATAGCGTGCACTATGTTCTGCTCCGAAAATGCCGTAATTTGGGCGTTTATACTACGAAGTCTCTCCAACGGGAAGGAAATTACTGTAATTTTTTGTCCAAATCGACGAATGGTCGCGGTTTGCGAGTTGTTGTACTGGTTTCGACGCTTAATAGAGCGTACACTATGTTCTGCGCTTAAAATGCAGTAATTTGGGCGTTTAAACGTCGAAATATCTCAAACGGAACGGAAATAACGGACATTTGTCGTCAAAATGGGCGAATGATTGCATTTTGCGAGTTGTTTGCTGGTTTCGACACTTTATATAGCGTGCACTATGTTCTGCTCCTAAAATGCCGTAATTTGGGCGTTTATACTACGAAGTCTCTCCAACGGGAAGGAAATTACAGTCATTTTTGTCCAAATCGACGAATGGTCGTCTTTTACGAGTTGTGGGGATGGTATCGACACTTAATAGGGCGAGCACTACGTTCAGCGCGTAACAAGCAGTACTTTGGGCGGTTAAACTTCGCATTATCTCAAACGGGAAGGAAATTACAGTAATTTTTTGTCCAAATCGACGAATGGTCGCGTTTTGCGAGTTGTTGGACTGGTTTCGACGCTTCATAGAGCGTGCACTATGTTCTGCGCTTAAAAGGCAGTAATTTGGGCGTTTAAACGTCGAAATATCTCATACGGAACGGAAATAACGGACATTTGTCGTCAAAATGGGCGAATGAGTGCATTTTGCGAGTTGTTTGCTGGTTTCGACGCTTTATACAGCGTGCAATATGTTCTACGCTTAAAATGCAGTACATTGGGCGTTTGTACGACGAAATCCCTCCAACGGGAAGGCAATTACGGCCATTTTTTGTACAAATCGACGAATGGTCGCATTTTGCGAGCTGTTGGACTGGTTTCGACGCTTTATACAGCGTGCTCTATGTTCTGCACCAAAAATGCCGTAATTTGGGCGTTTGTTCGTCGAACTCTCTCCAACGGAAAGGAAATTACGGTCATTTTACGTCAAAATCGACGAACTATCGCGTTTTGTGAGTTGTTTGCCGGTTTCGACGCTTTATACAGCGTGCACTATGTTCTACGCTTAAAATGCAGTAAATTGGGCGTTTGTACGACGAAATCCCTCCAACCGGAAGTAAATTACGGCCATTTTTTGTACAAATCGACGAATGGTCGCATTTGGCGAGCTGTTGGACTGGTTTCGGCCCTTAATAGAGCGTGCACTATGTTCTGCGAGTAAAATGCAGTAATTTGGGCGTTTGTACGTCGAACTCTCTCCAACGTAAAGGAAATTACGGCCATTTTTTGTCCAAATCGACGAATAGTCGAGTTTTGCGAGTTGTTGGACTGGCTTCGACGCTTAATAGAGCGTGCACTATGTTCTGCGCTTAAAATGCAGTAATTTGGGCGTTTAAACGTCGAAACATCTCAAACGGAACGGAAATAACGGACATTTGTCGTCAAAATGGGCGAATGATTGCATTTTGCGAGTTGTTTGCTGGTTTCGACACTTTATATAGCGTGCACTATGTTCTGCTCCGAAAATGCCGTAATTTGGGCGTTTATACTACGAAGTCTCTCCAACGGGAAGGAAATTACTGTAATTTTTTGTCCAAATCGACGAATGGTCGCGGTTTGCGAGTTGTTGTACTGGTTTCGACGCTTAATAGAGCGTACACTATGTTCTGCGCTTAAAATGCAGTAATTTGGGCGTTTAAACGTCGAAATATCTCAAACGGAACGGAAATAACGGACATTTGTCGTCAAAATGGGCGAATGATTGCATTTTGCGAGTTGTTTGCTGGTTTCGACACTTTATACAGCGTGCGCTATGTTCTGCACCAAAAATGCCGTAATTTGGGCGTTTATACTACGCAGTCTCTGCAACGGGAGGGAAATTACAGTCAGTTTTGTCCAAATCGACGAATGGTCGTTTTTTACGAGTTGTGGGGATGGTATCGACACTTAATAGGGCCAGCACTACGTTCGGCGCGTAACATGCAGTAATTTGGGCGGTTAAACTTCGCATTATCTCAAACGGGAAGGAAATTACAGTAATTTGTTGTCCAAATCGACGAATGGTCGTGTTTTACGAGTTGTTGGGATGGTATCGACGCTTAATAGAGCATGCACAATGTTCTACGCTTAAAATGCAGTTATTTGGGCGTTTATACGACGAACTCTCTCCACCGGGAAGGAAATTACAGTAATTGTGGTCCAAATCGACGAATGGTCGAGTTTTGCGAGTTGTTGGACTGGCTTCGACGCTTAATAGAGCGTGCACTATGTTCTGCGCGTACAATGTAGTAATTTGGGCGTTTGTACGTCGAACTCTCTCCAACGGAAAGGAAATTACGGTCATTCTACGTCAAAATCGACGAACTATCGCGTTTTGTGAGTTGTTTGCCGGTTTCGACGCTTTATACAGCGTGCAATATGTTCTACGCTTAAAATGCAGTAAATTGGGCGTTTGTACGACGAAATCCCTCCAACAGGAAGGAAATTACGGCCATTTTTTGTACAAATCGACAAATGGTCGCATTTTGCGAGCTGTTGGACTGGTTTCGACGCTTAATAAAGCGTGCACTATGTTCTGCGCGTAAAATGCAGTAATTTGGGCATTTAAACGTCGAAATATCTCATACGGAACGGAAATAACGGACATTTGTCGTCAAAATGGGCGAATGATTGCATTTTGCGAGTTGTTTGCTGGTTTCGACACTTTATACAGCGTGCTCTATGTTCTGCACCAAAAATGCCGTAATTTGGGCGTTTTTACGTCGAACTCTCTCCAACGGAAAGGAAATTACGGTCATTTTACGTCAAAATCGACGAACTATCGCGTTTTATGAGTTGTTTGCCGGTTTCGACGCTTTATACAGCGTGCACTATGTTCTACGCTTAAAATGCAGTAAATTGGGCGTTTGTACGACGAAATCCCTCCAACGGGAAGGAAATTACTGCCATTTTTTGTACAAATCGATGAATGGTCGCATTTGGCGAGCTGTTGGACTGGTTTCGACGCTTAATAGAGCGTGCACTATGTTCTGCGCGTAAAATGCAGTAATTTGGGCGTTTGTACGTCGAACTCTCTCCAACGGAAAGGAAATTACGGCCATTTTTTGTCCAAATCGACGAATGGTCGAGATTTGCGAGTTGTTGGACTGGTTTCGACGCTTAATAGAGCGTGCACTATGTTCTGTGCTTAAAATGCAGTAATTTGGGCGTTTAAACGTCGAAATATCTCATACGGAACGGAAATAACGGACATTTGTCGTCAAAATGGGCGAATGATTGTATTTTGCGAGTTGTTTGCTGGTTTCGACACTTTATATAGCGTGCACTATGTTCTGCTCCAAACATGCCGTAATTTGGGCGTTTATACTACGAAGTCTCTCCAACGGGAAGGAAATTACAGTCATTTTTGTCCAAATCGACGAATGGTCGTTTTTTACGAGTTGTGGGGATGGTATCGACACTTAATAGGGCGAGCACTACGTTCAGCGCGTAACATGCAGTAATTTGGGCGGTTAAACTTCGCATTATCTCAAACGGGAAGGAAATTACAGTAATTTTTTGTCCAAATCGACGAAAGGTCGTGTTTTACGAGTAGTTGGGATGGTATCGACGCTTAATAGAGCGTGCACTATGTTCTACGCTTATAATGCAGTTATTTGGGCGTTTATACGACGAACTCTCTCCAACGGGAAGGAAATTACGGCCATTTTTTGTACAAATCGACGAATGGTCGCATTTTGCGAGCTGTTGGACTGGTTTCGACGCTTAATAGAGCGTGCACTATGTTCTGGGCGTAAAATGCAGTAATTTGGGCGTTTGTACGTCGAACTCTCTCCAACGGAAAGGAAATTACGGCCATTTTTTGTCCAAATCGACGAATGGTCGAGATGTGCGAGTTGTTGGACTGCTTTCGACGCTTAATAGAGCGTGCACTATGTTCTGCGCTTAAAATGCAGTGATTTGGGCGTTTGTACGTCGAAATATATCATACGGAACGGAAATAACGGACATTTTACGTCAGAATCGACCAACTATCGCGTTTTATGAGTTGTTTGCCGGTTTCGACGCTTTATACAGCGTGCACTATGTTCTACGCTTAAAATGCAGTAAATTGGGCGTTTGTACGACGAAATCCCTCCAACGGGAAGGAAATTACGGCCATTTTTTGTACAAATCGACGAACGGGCGCATTTTGCGAGCTGTTGGACTGGTTTCGACGCTTAATAGAGCGTGCACTATGTTCTGCGCGTAAAATGCAGTAATTTGGGCGTTTGTACGTCGAACTCTCTCCAACGGAAAGGAAATTACGGCCATTTTTTGTCCAAATCGACGAATGGTCGAGATTTGCGAGTTGTTGGACTGGTTGCGACGCTTAATAGAGCGTGCACTATGTTCTGCGCTTAAAATGCAGTAATCGGGGCGTTTAAACGTCGAAATATCTCAAACGGAACGGAAATAACGGTCATTTTTCGTCAAAATGGACGAATGATTGCATTTTGCGAGTTGTTTGCTGGTTTCGACACTTTATACAGCGTGCTCTATGTTCTGCACCAAAAATGCCGTAAATTAGGCGTTTATACTACGCAGTCTCTCCAACGGGAAGGAAATTACAGTCAGTTTTGTCCAAATCGACGAATGGTCGAGATTTGCGAGTTGTTGGACTGGTTTCGACGCTTAATAGAGCGTGCACTATGTTCTGCGCTTAAAATGCAGTAATTGGGGCGTTTAAAGGTCGAAATATCTCATACGGAACGGAAATAACGGACATTTGTCGTCAAAATGGGCGAATGATTGCATTTTGCGAGTTGTTTGCTGGTTTCGACACTTTATATAGCGTGCACTATGTTCTGCTCCTAAAATGCCGTAATTTGGGCGTTTATACTACGAAGTCTCTCCAACGGGAAGGAAATTACAGTCATTTTTGTCCAAATCGACGAATGGTCGTCTTTTACGAGTTGTGGGGATGGTATCGACACTTAATAGGGCGAGCACTACGTTCAGCGCGTAACAAGCAGTACTTTGGGCGGTTAAACTTCGCATTATCTCAAACGGGAAGGAAATTACAGTAATTTTTTGTCCAAATCGACGAATGGTCGCGTTTGGCGAGTTGTTGGACTGGTTTCGACGCTTCATAGAGCGTGCACGATGTTCTACGCTTAAAATGCCGTAATTTGGGCGTTTATACGACGAACTCTCTCCAACGGGAAGGAAATTACAGTAATTGTGGTCCAAATCGACGAATGGTCGAGTTTTGCGAGTTGTTGGACTGGCTTCGACGCTTAATAGAGCGTGCACTATGTTCTGCGCGTACAATGTAGTAATTTGGGCGTTTGTACGTCGAACTCTCTCCAACGGAAAGGAAATTACGGTCATTTTACGTCAAAATCGACGAACTATCGCGTTTTGTGAGTTGTTTGCCGGTTTCGACGCTTTATACAGCGTGCAATATGTTCTACGCTTAAAATGCAGTAAATTGGGCGTTTGTACGACGAAATCCCTCCAACAGGAAGGAAATTACGGCCATTTTTTGTACAAATCGACGAATGGTCGCATTTTGCGAGCTGTTGGACTGGTTTCGACGCTTAATAAAGCGTGCACTATGTTCTGCGCGTAAAATGCAGTAATTTGGGCATTTAAACGTCGAAATATCTCATACGGAACGGAAATAACGGACATTTGTCGTCAAAATGGGCGAATGATTGCATTTTGCGAGTTGTTTGCTGGTTTCGACACTTTATACAGCGTGCTCTATGTTCTGCACCAAAAATGCCGTAATTTGGGCGTTTGTACGTCGAACTCTCTCCAACGGAAAGGAAATTACGGTCATTTTACGTCAAAATCGACGAACTATCGCGTTTTATGAGTTGTTTGCCGGTTTCGACGCTTTATACAGCGTGCACTATGTTCTACGCTTAAAATGCAGTAAATTGGGCGTTTGTACGACGAAATCCCTCCAACGGGAAGGAAATTACTGCCATTTTTTGTACAAATCGATGAATGGTCGCATTTGGCGAGCTGTTGGACTGGTTTCGACGCTTAATAGAGCGTGCACTATGTTCTGCGCGTAAAATGCAGTAATTTGGGCGTTTGTACGTCGAACTCTCTCCAACGGAAAGGAAATTACGGCCATTTTTTGTCCAAATCGACGAATGGTCGAGATTTGCGAGTTGTTGGACTGGTTTCGACGCTTAATAGAGCGTGCACTATGTTCTGCGCTTAAAATGCAGTAATTTGGGCGTTTAAACGTCGAAATATCTCATACGGAACGGAAATAACGGACATTTGTCGTCAAAATGGGCGAATGATTGTATTTTGCGAGTTGTTTGCTGGTTTCGACACTTTATATAGCGTGCACTATGTTCTGCTCCAAAAATGCCGTAATTTGGGCGTTTATACTACGAAGTCTCTCCAACGGGAAGGAAATTACAGTCATTTTTGTCCAAATCGACGAATGGTCGTTTTTTACGAGTTGTGGGGATGGTATCGACACTTAATAGGGCGAGCACTACGTTCAGCGCGTAACATGCAGTAATTTGGGCGGTCAAACTTCGCATTATCTCAAACGGGAAGGAAATTACAGTAATTTTTTGTCCAAATCGACGAATGGTCGTGTTTTACGAGTGGTTGGGATGGTATCGACGCTTAATAGAGCGTGCACTATGTTCTACGCTTATAATGCAGTTATTTGGGCGTTTATACGACGAACTCTCTCCAACGGGAAGGAAATTACGGCCATTTTTTGTACAAATCGACGAATGGTCGCATTTTGCGAGCTGTTGGACTGGTTTCGACGCTTAATAGAGCGTGCACTATGTTCTGGGCGTAAAATGCAGTAATTTGGGGGTTTGTACGTCGAACTCTCTCCAACGGAAAGGAAATTACGGCCATTTTTTGTCCAAATCGACGAATGGTCGAGATTTGCGAGTTGTTGGACTGCTTTCGACGCTTAATAGAGCGTGCACTATGTTCTGCGCTTAAAATGCAGTAATTTGGGCGTTTGTACGTCGAAATATATCATACGGAACGGAAATAACGGACATTTTACGTCAGAATCGACCAACTATCGCGTTTTATGAGTTGTTTGCCGGTTTCGACGCTTTATACAGCGTGCACTATGTTCTACGCTTAAAATGCAGTAAATTGGGCGTTTGTACGACGAAATCCCTCCAACGGGAAGGAAATTACGGCCATTTTTTGTACAAATCGACGAATGGGCGCATTTTGCGAGCTGTTGGACTGGTTTCGACGGTTAATAGAGCGTGCACTATGTTCTGCGCGTAAAATGCAGTAATTTGGGCGTTTGTACGTCGAACTCTCTCCAACGGAAAGGAAATTACGGCCATTTTTTGTCCAAATCGACGAATGGTCGAGATTTGCGAGTTGTTGGACTGGTTTCGACGCTTAATAGAGCGTGCACTATGTTCTGCGCTTAAAATGCAGTGATCGGGGCGTTTAAACGTCGAAATATCTCAAACGGAACGGAAATAACGGTCATTTTTCGTCAAAATGGACGAATGATTGCATTTTGCGAGTTGTTTGCTGGTTTCGACACTTTATACAGCGTGCTCTATGTTCTGCACCAAAAATGCCGTAAATTAGGCGTTTATACTACGCAGTCTCTCCAACGGGAAGGAAATTACAGTCATTTTTGTCCAAATCGACGAATGGTCGTCTTTTACGAGTTGTGGGGATGGTATCGACACTTAATAGGGCGAGCACTACGTTCAGCGCGTAACAAGCAGTACTTTGGGCGGTTAAACTTCGCATTATCTCAAACGGGAAGGAAATTACAGTCATTTTTTGTCCAAATCGACGAATGGTCGCGTTTGGCGAGTTGTTGGACTGGTTTCGACGCTTCATAGAGCGTGCACTATGTTCTACGCTTAAAATGCAGTTATTTGGGCGTTTATACGACGAATTCTCTCAACGGGAAGGAAATTACAGTAATTTTGGTCCAAATCGACGAATGGTCGAGTTTTGCGAGTTGCTGGACTGGTTTCGACGCTTCATAGAGCGTGCACTATGTTCTACGCTTAAAAGGCAGTAATTTGGGCGTTTAAACGTCGAAATATCTCATACGGAACGGAAATAACGGACATTTTACGTCAGAATCGACCAACTATCGCGTTTTATGAGTTGTTTGCCGGTTTCGACGCTTTATACAGCGTGCACTATGTTCTACGCTTAAAATGCAGTAAATTGGGCGTTTGTACGACGAAATCCCTCCAACGGGAAGGAAATTACGGCCATTTTTTGTACAAATCGACGAATGGGCGCATTTTGCGAGCTGTTGGACTGGTTTCGACGGTTAATAGAGCGTGCACTATGTTCTGCGCGTAAAATGCAGTAATTTGGGCGTTTGTACGTCGAACTCTCTCCAACGGAAAGGAAATTACGGCCATTTTTTGTCCAAATCGACGAATGGTCGAGATTTGCGAGTTGTTGGACTGGTTTCGACGCTTAATAGAGCGTGCACTATGTTCTGCGCTTAAAATGCAGTGATCGGGGCGTTTAAACGTCGAAATATCTCAAACGGAACGGAAATAACGGTCATTTTTCGTCAAAATGGACGAATGATTGCATTTTGCGAGTTGTTTGCTGGTTTCGACACTTTATACAGCGTGCTCTATGTTCTGCACCAAAAATGCCGTAAATTAGGCGTTTATACTACGCAGTCTCTCCAACGGGAAGGAAATTACAGTCATTTTTGTCCAAATCGACGAATGGTCGTCTTTTACGAGTTGTGGGGATGGTATCGACACTTAATAGGGCGAGCACTACGTTCAGCGCGTAACAAGCAGTACTTTGGGCGGTTAAACTTCGCATTATCTCAAACGGGAAGGAAATTACAGTAATTTTTTGTCCAAATCGACGAATGGTCGCGTTTGGCGAGTTGTTGGACTGGTTTCGACGCTTCATAGAGCGTGCACTATGTTCTACGCTTAAAATGCAGTTATTTGGGCGTTTATACGACGAATTCTCTCAACGGGAAGGAAATTACAGTAATTTTGGTCCAAATCGACGAATGGTCGAGTTTTGCGAGTTGCTGGACTGGTTTCGACGCTTCATAGAGCGTGCACTATGTTCTACGCTTAAAAGGCAGTAATTTGGGCGTTTAAACGTCGAAATATCTCATACGGAACGGAAATAACGGACATTTGTCGTCAAAATGGGCGAATGATTGCATTTTGCGAGTTGTTTGCTGGTTTCGACGCTTTATACAGCGTGCAATATGTTCTACGCTTAAAATGCAGTAAATTGGGCGTTTGTACGACGAAATCCCTCCAACGGGAAGGAAATTACGGCCATTTTTTGTACAAATCGACGAATGGTCGCGGTTTGCGAGCTGTTGGACTGGTTTCGACGCTTTATACAGCGTGCTCTATGTTCTGCACCAAAAATGCCGTAATTTGGGCGTTTGTTCGTCGAACTCTCTCCAACGGAAAGGAAATTACGGTCATTTTACGTCAAAATCGACGAACTATCGCGTTTTGTGAGTTGTTTGCCGGTTTCGACGCTTTATACAGCGTGCAATATGTTCTACGCTTAAAATGCAGTAACTTGGGCGTTTGTACGACGAAATCCCTCCAACGGGAAGGGAATTACGGCCATTTTTTGTACAAATCGACGAATGGTCGCATTTTGCGAGCTGTTGGACTGGTTTCGACGCTTAATAGAGCGTGTACTATGTTCTGCGCGTAAAATGCAGTAATTTGGGCGTTTGTACGTCGAACTCTCTCCAACGGAAAGGAAATTACGGCCATTTTTTGTCCAAATCGACGTATGGTCGAGATTTGCGAGTTGTTGGACTGGTTTCGACGCTTAGTAGTGCGTGCACTATGTTCTGCTCTTAAAATGCAGTAATTGGGGCGTTTAAATGTCGAAATATCTCATACGGAACGGAAATAACGGACATTTGTCGTCAGAATGGGCGAATGATTGCATTTTGCGAGTTGTTTGCTGGTTTCGACACTTTATATAGCGTGCACTATGTTCTGCTCCAAAAATGCCGTAATTTGGGCGTTTATACTACGAAGTCTCTCCAACGGGAAGGAAATTTCAGTCATTTTTGTCCAAATCGACGAATGGTCGTTTTTTACGAGTTGTGAGAATGGTATCGACAATTAATAGGGCGAGCACTACGTTCAGCGCGTAACATGCAGTAATTTGGGCGGTTAAACTTCGCATTATCTCAAACGGGAAGGAAATTACAGTAATTTTTTGTCAAAATCGACGAACGATCGCGTGTTATGAGTTGTTTGCTGGCTTCGACGCTTTATACAGCGTGCACTATGTTCTACGCTTAAAATGCAGTAAATTGGGCGTTTGTACGACGAAATCCCTCCAACCGGAAGTAAGTTACGGCCATTTTTTGTACAAATCGACGAATGGTCGCATTTGGCGAGCTGTTGGACTGGTTTCGACGCTTAATAGAGCGTGCACTATGTTCTGCGCGTAAAATGCAGTAATTTGGGCGTTTGTACGTCAAACTCTCTCCAACGTAAAGGAAATTACGGCCATTTTTTGTCCAAATCGACGAATGGTCGAGTTTTGCGAGTTGTTGGACTGGCTTCGACGCTTAATAGAGCGTGCACTATGTTCTGCGCTTAAAATGCAGTGATCGGGGCGTTTAAACGTCGAAATATCTCAAACGGAACGGAAATAACGGTCATTTTTCGTCAAAATGGACGAATGATTGCATTTTGCGAGTTGTTTGCTGGTTTCGACACTTTATACAGCGTGCTCTATGTTCTGCACCAAAAATGCCGTAAATTAGGCGTTTATACTACGCAGTCTCTCCAACGGGAAGGAAATTACAGTCAGTTTTGTCCAAATCGACGAATGGTCGCGATTTGCTAGTTGTTGGACTGGTTTCGACGCTTAATAGAGCGTGCACTATGTTCTGCGCTTAAAATGCAGTAATTGGGGCGTTTAAAGGTCGAAATATCTCATACGGAACGGAAATAACGGACATTTGTCGTCAAAATGGGCGAATGATTGCATTTTGCGAGTTGTTTGCTGGTTTCGACACTTTATATAGCGTGCACTATGTTCTGCTCCGAAAATGCCGTAATTTGGGCGTTTATACTACGAAGTCTCTCCAACGGGAAGGAAATTACTGTAATTTTTTGTCCACATCGACGAATGGTCGCGGTTTGCGAGTTGTTGTACTGGTTTCGACGCTTAATAGAGCGTACACTATGTTCTGCGCTTAAAATGCAGTAATTTGGGCGTTTAAACGTCAACATATCTCTAACGGAACGGAAATAACGGTCATTTTTCGTCAAAATGGGCGAATGATTGCAGTTTGCGAGTTGTTTGCTGGTTTCGACACTTTATACAGCGTGCGCTATGTTCTGCACCATAAATGCCGTAATTTGGGCGTTTATACTACGCAGTCTCTCCAACGGGAAGGAAATTACAGTCATTTTTTGTCCAATTGACGAATGATCGTTATTTACGAGTTGTGTGGATGGTATCGACACTTAATAGGGCGAGCACTACGTTCAGCGCGTAACATGCAGTAATTTGGGCGGTTAAACTTCGCATTATCTCAAACGGGAAGGAAATTACAGTAATTTTTGTCCAAATCGACGAATGGTCGCGTTTTGCGAGTTGTTGGACTGGTTTCGACGCTTAATAGAGCGTGCACTATGTTCTGCGCTTAAAATGCAGTAATTTGGGTGTTTAAACGTCGAAATATCTCAAACGGAACGGAAATAACGGTCATTTTTTGTCAAAATGGGCGAATGATTGCATTTTGCGAGTTGTTTGCTGGTTTCGACACTTTATACAGCGTGCTCTATGTTCTGCACCAAAAATGCCGTAATTGGGGCGTTTATACTACGCAGTCTCTCCAACGGGAAGGAAATTACAGTAATTTTGGTCCAAATCGACGAATGGTCGAGTTTTGCGAGTTGTTGGACTGGCTTCGACGCTTAATAGAGCGTGCACTATGTTCTGCGCGTAAAATGTAGTAATTTGGGCGTTTGTACGTCGAACTCTCTCCAACGGAAAGGAACTTACGTTCAGTTTACGTCAAAATCGACGAATGGTCGCATTTTGCGAGCTGTTGGACCGGTTTCGACGCTTAATAGAGCGTGCACTATGTTCGGCGCGTAAAATGCAGTAATTTGGGCGTTTGTACGTCGAACTCTCTCCAACGGAAAGGAAATTACGGTCATTTTACGTCAAAGTCGAAGAACTATCGTGTTTTATGAGTTGTTTGCCGGTTTCGACGCTTTATACAGCGTGCACTATGTTCTACGCTTAAAATGCAGTAAATTGGGCGTTTGTACGACGAAATTCCTCCAACCGGAAGTAAATTACGGCCATTTTTTGTACAAATCGACGAATGGTCGCATTTGGCGAGCTGTTGGACTGGTTTCGACGCTTAATAGAGCGTGCACTATGTTCTGCGCGTAAAATGCAGTAATTTGGGCGTTTGTACGTCAAACTCTCTCCAACGTAAAGGAAATTACGGCCATTTTTTGTCCAAATCGACGAATGGTCGAGTTTTGCGAGTTGTTGGACTGGCTTCGACGCTTAATAGAGCGTGCACTATGTTCTGCGCTTAAAATGCAGTGATCGGGGCGTTTAAACGTCGAAATATCTCAAACGGAACGGAAATAACGGTCATTTTTCGTCAAAATGGACGAATGATTGCATTTTGCGAGTTGTTTGCTGGTTTCGACACTTTATACAGCGTGCTCTATGTTCTGCACCAAAAATGCCGTAAATTAGGCGTTTATACTACGCAGTCTCTCCAACGGGAAGGAAATTACAGTCAGTTTTGTCCAAATCGACGAATGGTCGAGATTTGCTAGTTGTTGGACTGGTTTCGACGCTTAATAGAGCGTGCACTATGTTCTGCGCTTAAAATGCAGTAATTGGGGCGTTTAAAGGTCGAAATATCTCATACGGAACGGAAATAACGGACATTTGTCGTCAAAATGGGCGAATGATTGCATTTTGCGAGTTGTTTGCTGGTTTCGACACTTTATATAGCGTGCACTATGTTCTGCTCCGAAAATGCCGTAATTTGGGCGTTTATACTACGAAGTCTCTCCAACGGGAAGGAAATTACTGTAATTTTTTGTCCACATCGACGAATGGTCGCGGTTTGCGAGTTGTTGTACTGGTTTCGACGCTTAATAGAGCGTACACTATGTTCTGCGCTTAAAATGCAGTAATTTGGGCGTTTAAACGTCAACATATCTCTAACGGAACGGAAATAACGGTCATTTTTCGTCAAAATGGGCGAATGATTGCAGTTTGCGAGTTGTTTGCTGGTTTCGACACTTTATACAGCGTGCGCTATGTTCTGCACCATAAATGCCGTAATTTGGGCGTTTATACTACGCAGTCTCTCCAACGGGAAGGAAATTACAGTCATTTTTTGTCCAATTGACGAATGATCGTTATTTACGAGTTGTGTGGATGGTATCGACACTTAATAGGGCGAGCACTACGTTCAGCGCGTAACATGCAGTAATTTGGGCGGTTAAACTTCGCATTATCTCAAACGGGAAGGAAATTACAGTAATTTTTGTCCAAATCGACGAATGGTCGCGTTTTGCGAGTTGTTGGACTGGTTTCGACGCTTAATAGAGCGTGCACTATGTTCTGCGCTTAAAATGCAGTAATTTGGGTGTTTAAACGTCGAAATATCTCAAACGGAACGGAAATAACGGTCATTTTTTGTCAAAATGGGCGAATGATTGCATTTTGCGAGTTGTTTGCTGGTTTCGACACTTTATACAGCGTGCTCTATGTTCTGCACCAAAAATGCCGTAATTGGGGCGTTTATACTACGCAGTCTCTCCAACGGGAAGGAAATTACAGTAATTTTGGTCCAAATCGACGAATGGTCGAGTTTTGCGAGTTGTTGGACTGGCTTCGACGCTTAATAGAGCGTGCACTATGTTCTGCGCGTAAAATGTAGTAATTTGGGCGTTTGTACGTCGAACTCTCTCCAACGGAAAGGAACTTACGTTCAGTTTACGTCAAAATCGACGAATGGTCGCATTTTGCGAGCTGTTGGACCGGTTTCGACGCTTAATAGAGCGTGCACTATGTTCGGCGCGTAAAATGCAGTAATTTGGGCGTTTGTACGTCGAACTCTCTCCAACGGAAAGGAAATTACGGTCATTTTACGTCAAAGTCGAAGAACTATCGTGTTTTATGAGTTGTTTGCCGGTTTCGACGCTTTATACAGCGTGCACTATGTTCTACGCTTAAAATGCAGTAAATTGGGCGTTTGTACGACGAAATTCCTCCAACCGGAAGTAAATTACGGCCATTTTTTGTACAAATCGACGAATGGTCGCATTTGGCGAGCTGTTGGACTGGTTTCGACGCTTAATAGAGCGTGCACTATGTTCTGCGCGTAAAATGCAGTAATTTGGGCGTTTGTACGTCGAACTCTCTCCAACGGAAAGGAACTTACGGTCATTTTACGTCAAAATCGACGAACTATCGCGTTTTATGAGTTGTTTGCCGGTTTCGACGCTTAATAGAGCGTGCACTATGTTCGGCGCGTAAAATGCCGTAATTTGGGCGTTTATACTACGAAGTCTCTCCAACGGGAAGGAAATTACTGTAATTTTTTGTCCAAATCGACGAATGGTCGCGGTTTGCGAGTTGTTGTACTGGTTTCGACGCTTAATAGAGCGTACACTATGTTCTGCGCTTAAAATGCAGTAATTTGGGCGTTTAAACGTCGAAATATCTCAAACGGAACGGAAATAACGGTCATTTTTCGTCAAAATGGGCGAATGATTGCATTTTGCGAGTTGTTTGCTGGTTTCGACACTTTATACAGCGTGCGCTATGTTCTGCACCAAAAATGCCGTAATTTGGGCGTTTATACTACGCAGTCTCTCCAACGGGAAGGAAATTACAGTCATTTTTTGTCCAAATCGACGAATGATCGTTATTTACGAGTTGTGGGGATGGTATCGACACTTAATATGGCGAGCACTACGTTCAGCGCGTAACATGCAGTAATGTGGGTGTTTAAACGTCGAAATATCTCAAACGGAACGGAAATAACGGTCATTTTTTGTCAAAATGGGCGAATGATTGCATTTTGCGAGTTGTTGGACTGGTTTCGACGCTTCATAGAGCGTGCACTATGTTCTACGCTTAAAATGCAGTAAATTGGGCGTTTGTACGACGAAATCCCTCCAACGGGAAGGCAATTACGGCCATTTTTTGTACAAATCGACGAATGGTCGCATTTTGCGAGCTGTTGGACTGGTTTCGACGCTTTATACAGCGTGCTCTATGTTCGGCACCAAAAATGCCGTAATTTGGGCGTTTGTTCGTCGAACTCTCTCCAACGGAAAGGAAATTACGGTCATTTTACGTCAAAATCGACGAACTATCGCGTTTTGTGAGTTGTTTGCCGGTTTCGACGCTTTATACAGCGTGCACTATGTTCTACGCTTAAAATGCAGTAAATTGGGCGTTTGTACGACGAAATCCCTCCAACCGGAAGTAAATTACGGCCATTTTTTGTACAAATCGACGAATGGTCGCATTTGGCGAGCTGTTGGACTGGTTTCGGCCCTTAATAGAGCGTGCACTATGTTCTGCGAGTAAAATGCAGTAATTTGGGCGTTTGTACGTCGAACTCTCTCCAACGTAAAGGAAATTACGGCCATTTTTTGTCCAAATCGACGAATAGTCGAGTTTTGCGAGTTGTTGGACTGGCTTCGACGCTTAATAGAGCGTGCACTATGTTCTGCGCTTAAAATGCAGTAATTTGGGCGTTTAAACGTCGAAACATCTCAAACGGAACGGAAATAACGGACATTTGTCGTCAAAATGGGCGAATGATTGCATTTTGCGAGTTGTTTGCTGGTTTCGACACTTTATATAGCGTGCACTATGTTCTGCTCCGAAAATGCCGTAATTTGGGCGTTTATACTACGAAGTCTCTCCAACGGGAAGGAAATTACTGTAATTTTTTGTCCAAATCGACGAATGGTCGCGG
This sequence comes from Bombus sonorus, assembly GCA_029958995.1. Classification (NCBI taxonomy): domain Eukaryota; kingdom Metazoa; phylum Arthropoda; class Insecta; order Hymenoptera; family Apidae; genus Bombus; species Bombus sonorus. Next base: position 90,984 of record JARWAU010000163.1, read on the forward strand.
TTTGCGAGTTGTTGTACTGGTTTCGACGCTTAATAGAGCGTACACTATGTTCTGCGCTTAAAATGCAGTAATTTGGGCGTTTAAACGTCGAAATATCTCAAACGGAACGGAAATAACGGACATTTGTCGTCAAAATGGGCGAATGATTGCATTTTGCGAGTTGTTTGCTGGTTTCGACACTTTATACAGCGTGCGCTATGTTCTGCACCAAAAATGCCGTAATTTGGGCGTTTATACTACGCAGTCTCTGCAACGGGAGGGAAATTACAGTCAGTTTTGTCCAAATCGACGAATGGTCGTTTTTTACGAGTTGTGGGGATGGTATCGACACTTAATAGGGCCAGCACTACGTTCGGCGCGTAACATGCAGTAATTTGGGCGGTTAAACTTCGCATTATCTCAAACGGGAAGGAAATTACAGTAATTTGTTGTCCAAATCGACGAATGGTCGTGTTTTACGAGTTGTTGGGATGGTATCGACGCTTAATAGAGCATGCACAATGTTCTACGCTTAAAATGCAGTTATTTGGGCGTTTATACGACGAACTCTCTCCAACGGGAAGGAAATTACAGTAATTGTGGTCCAAATCGACGAATGGTCGAGTTTTGCGAGTTGTTGGACTGGCTTCGACGCTTAATAGAGCGTGCACTATGTTCTGCGCGTACAATGTAGTAATTTGGGCGTTTGTACGTCGAACTCTCTCCAACGGAAAGGAAATTACGGTCATTCTACGTCAAAATCGACGAACTATCGCGTTTTGTGAGTTGTTTGCCGGTTTCGACGCTTTATACAGCGTGCAATATGTTCTACGCTTAAAATGCAGTAAATTGGGCGTTTGTACGACGAAATCCCTCCAACAGGAAGGAAATTACGGCCATTTTTTGTACAAATCGACGAATGGTCGCATTTTGCGAGCTGTTGGACTGGTTTCGACGCTTAATAAAGCGTGCACTATGTTCTGCGCGTAAAATGCAGTAATTTGGGCATTTAAACGTCGAAATATCTCATACGGAACGGAAATAACGGACATTTGTCGTCAAAATGGGCGAATGATTGCATTTTGCGAGTTGTTTGCTGGTTTCGACACTTTATACAGCGTGCTCTATGTTCTGCACCAAAAATGCCGTAATTTGGGCGTTTTTACGTCGAACTCTCTCCAACGGAAAGGAAATTACGGTCATTTTACGTCAAAATCGACGAACTATCGCGTTTTATGAGTTGTTTGCCGGTTTCGACGCTTTATACAGCGTGCACTATGTTCTACGCTTAAAATGCAGTAAATTGGGCGTTTGTACGACGAAATCCCTCCAACGGGAAGGAAATTACTGCCATTTTTTGTACAAATCGATGAATGGTCGCATTTGGCGAGCTGTTGGACTGGTTTCGACGCTTAATAGAGCGTGCACTATGTTCTGCGCGTAAAATGCAGTAATTTGGGCGTTTGTACGTCGAACTCTCTCCAACGGAAAGGAAATTACGGCCATTTTTTGTCCAAATCGACGAATGGTCGAGATTTGCGAGTTGTTGGACTGGTTTCGACGCTTAATAGAGCGTGCACTATGTTCTGTGCTTAAAATGCAGTAATTTGGGCGTTTAAACGTCGAAATATCTCATACGGAACGGAAATAACGGACATTTGTCGTCAAAATGGGCGAATGATTGTATTTTGCGAGTTGTTTGCTGGTTTCGACACTTTATATAGCGTGCACTATGTTCTGCTCCAAACATGCCGTAATTTGGGCGTTTATACTACGAAGTCTCTCCAACGGGAAGGAAATTACAGTCATTTTTGTCCAAATCGACGAATGGTCGTTTTTTACGAGTTGTGGGGATGGTATCGACACTTAATAGGGCGAGCACTACGTTCAGCGCGTAACATGCAGTAATTTGGGCGGTTAAACTTCGCATTATCTCAAACGGGAAGGAAATTACAGTAATTTTTTGTCCAAATCGACGAAAGGTCGTGTTTTACGAGTGGTTGGGATGGTATCGACGCTTAATAGAGCGTGCACTATGTTCTACGCTTATAATGCAGTTATTTGGGCGTTTATACGACGAACTCTCTCCAACGGGAAGGAAATTACGGCCATTTTTTGTACAAATCGACGAATGGTCGCATTTTGCGAGCTGTTGGACTGGTTTCGACGCTTAATAGAGCGTGCACTATGTTCTGGGCGTAAAATGCAGTAATTTGGGCGTTTGTACGTCGAACTCTCTCCAACGGAAAGGAAATTACGGCCATTTTTTGTCCAAATCGACGAATGGTCGAGATGTGCGAGTTGTTGGACTGCTTTCGACGCTTAATAGAGCGTGCACTATGTTCTGCGCTTAAAATGCAGTAATTTGGGCGTTTGTACGTCGAAATATATCATACGGAACGGAAATAACGGACATTTTACGTCAGAATCGACCAACTATCGCGTTTTATGAGTTGTTTGCCGGTTTCGACGCTTTATACAGCGTGCACTATGTTCTACGCTTAAAATGCAGTAAATTGGGCGTTTGTACGACGAAATCCCTCCAACGGGAAGGAAATTACGGCCATTTTTTGTACAAATCGACGAACGGGCGCATTTTGCGAGCTGTTGGACT
>JARWAU010000164.1:2500-7500 GCA_029958995.1 Bombus sonorus
TGGAGTATTTGCTACTACCACCAAGATCTGCACCGACGGCGGCTCCAGGCAGGCTCACGCCCAGACCCTTCTGCGCACACCGCCGCGACCCTCCTACTCGTCAGAGCTTCATGAAGGACGGTCCACGATCGCGATCGATCGAAAGACTCGCGTGCCTTCCCACTTGCCACTGACGGCGGAGTATAGGCGCGACGCTTCAGCGCCATCCATTTTCAGGGCTAGTTGCTTCGGCAGGTGAGTTGTTACACACTCCTTAGCGGATTCCGACTTCCATGGCCACCGTCCTGCTGTCTTAAGCAACCAACGCCTTTCATGGTATCCCATAAGCGTCGACTTAGGCGCCTTAACTCCACGTTTGGTTCATCCCACAGCGCCAGTTCTGCTTACCAAAATTGGCCCACTTGGCACTCTGATCCGATATTGTATCTCGTGGCTTCATGATCCAAGCAAGCCAGAGATCTCACCCATTTAAAGTTTGAGAATAGGTTGAGGTCGTTTCGGCCCCAAGGCCTCTAATCATTCGCTTTACCAGATGAGACTCGTACGCGTTCGATGAGAACGGACGAGTGCCAGCTATCCTGAGGGAAACTTCGGAGGGAACCAGCTACTAGATGGTTCGATTAGTCTTTCGCCCCTATACCCAGTTCCGACGATCGATTTGCACGTCAGAATCGCTACGGACCTCCATCAGGGTTTCCCCTGACTTCGTCCTGACCAGGCATAGTTCACCATCTTTCGGGTCCCAACGTGTACGCTCTAGGTGCGCCTCTCCTCGCAATGAGAACGAGACGCCCCGGGAGTGCGAGGCCGCATTGTCGCGCGGCCCATCCTCCCTCGATCGGACACGCGCAACCCACTCAGGGTGGGAACGCGAGCCGATTTTCACTTTCATTTCGCCTTTAGGTTTACAAGTCCCAATGACTCGCGTACATGTTAGACTCCTTGGTCCGTGTTTCAAGACGGGTCCTGAGAGTACCCAAAGCAATAGCGTCGCCGACCGGTAATCAGAGACTCGGCCAGTCCAAGAAATCCGCCAGCCAACAGCTGCCGATGCCCCAGCACGGAACTAAAGTCCGTATTAACTGAGAACGATCGACGATGCTTGCGGCGGTCTAGACGCACACACATTCGAGAATGGATTGGTTGCGGCCCGATACCGTATAGTGTACCGTCGTGCAGTCGGCCGGGCGACCGAGGGTCTGCCGCGTGCGCCGAAGCGACGCGACAGTCACCCGCTCGGGCCGTAGACCGACACACAACGGGTCGCGACGTTCTACTAGGGGAGAAGTGCACGACTACGACGCCGGAGCGTTCGAATCGAAGGTGGCGTGCCCTCGCCAATGGAACCACGAAGGCCCACCCGGAGCATCGCTCACCAACGATCACCGACGCCGTCGACGATGAATCTCCCCATTCGATCTTTTGGGTTTCTCAGGTTTACCCCTGAACGGTTTCACGTACTCTTGAACTCTCTCTTCAAAGTTCTTTTCAACTTTCCCTCACGGTACTTGTTCGCTATCGGTCTCGTGGTTGTATTTAGCCTTAGATGGAGTTTACCACCAACTTAGGGCTGCACTCTCAAGCAACCCGACTCTAAGGAGAGATCCTCCCGAAACGCGTTCCGGTCTCTACGGGCCTGGCACCCTCTGTGGGTACATGGCCCCATTCAAGATGGACTTGGACGCGGTTCGACGTCACGGGATAAACGGATCCTCCCGAACACTACATTTCCCAACGGCGGAACCGCGGGATTCAGTGCTGGGCTAATTCCTGTTCGCTCGCCGCTACTAAGGAAATCCTTGTTAGTTTCTTTTCCTCCGCTTAGTAATATGCTTAAATTCAGCGGGTGATCTCGCCTACTCTGAGGTCGCTTCAACGTCACGACACGGTGACAATTTTTTAAAAAAAAAAATTTCGTGCCATGTGGGGGCGCGATTCGAGAAAAGCAAGACGATCGGATAACAATGCGACAGAGGGTCTTTATTTTTATTTATCTCTCCGAGAATCGCCTCAAAGAGAAAAAAAAATAAAAAAAAAAATAATTCGAATAGAATCGAGAACCGTATATTCTATCTCGATCGAGAAACGTTTTATGCATCTCGCCAAAGTGCCTTTTAAACTTCGTTCGTCGTATCATGTTCGAGCTAAGACTCACGCGAGACACCCGTAACGATCTCCGGTTTTTAACGCCCGTCCTCTCTGTATAATATATATACGTGTTATGTATATATATCTCCCGAAGCCGTTTCTCTCTTCTCGACGATTCCAGCGGTTCCTTGTTTTCGCCTGTTATTGCTGGCACAGAGATCGAATATCGGTTTCTTTGCTCTGTACCAACGACGAAAACGCACGGGAACTCACGCGAGTGGAAAAGCGAGCGCGAGACGTACACAACGGGGTGAGTTTACTCGGGGACTGGACGACCGGCGATACGTTAAGATGCGCGGTCCAGCGATAGACTACGAAGAGACATGGGATGACCAACGATCTCTTTTTCTCTAATACTCGGAGCGCCGAATCGCCTTAAAGCAAAAAAAATCACACGCGCGTACGTCGTACGTACGCGCGTGTATACCTCGTCTCTAATCAAGTTTCGTTTAAGTCTTTCTCGAGCCTCGCCAAAGAGGATCGTTTTCTTCCTCTGCGCGATCTCTCCGTGCCAATGTCAGAGATTATTCTCTTTCGCACGACGACGAAAACGACTATTCTCGACGATCCGAACAACTTTGTAACGGACTCACATGCACATCTTAAATCGGGTACAGAAACGTTGCGCAACACCGTGAGCTACTCTTCTCCTCGTCACCCTTAAATATAGCCGATCGTAGACGCACGCTAGTTCGAAACACACTTCGTTGATTTCCGACGAACGTGGCTTTGGGCCAGGCGCGCGGGCAGAGAGATACACGACCGACGGGGAAAAAATTCGTCCCGATACGTGTACGCGTACTCTCCGATCTCCGCGCAACGCTGGGGATCATCTCCCTAAGTCATCAGCGTTCGAAGAAATCTCTGTGTGTCCGTTCCCGGATCTACGGCTTTCTCTGGGTTCACGAAGAAAAGAAAAAAGCACAGAGGATGAAAAACGCAACGACGACCCATCGATGCGACGGTCCTCGTTGTCTTCTCGTCAGTCGTCTCGCGCCTGCAGAATACATCTCTGCCGCACGAACAGACGGAGTGGGTATTCGATCCCTGGGGCTGTACGAGTAAAAACATCTTGAGAAAAGACGGTTGTGTTTCTTTAAGGCAAAGTTTTTTCGTTACGCCACCAAGTTTAGGTTTAGGTTTTAATATCTTGGTTCTCTTTTCTCTCCTCTCTCGACTAACTTTGTTCAAAGATATTTTTGCTTTCTCTCAGTCTCGCCAAAAAATTCATTTAAGACGACGTCGGGGGCGCGGACATTCGTGCTTATCGAAGACTAACAGAACGTAGCAGAGGCTGATACAAAAAAAAAAAAAAAGAAAAAATCGGCCACGAAGAAAACTCGCTGTGTATCTCGATAACCGCGTCGACGACGACGGTTCTCTCCGCTCTTTAATTCGTATCCTTCTTCTTGCGCTTCGTCCGACTCAGAAACGTTCGTAAAACACGAACGACGGCGGGTTGTCAAGCCAAGAAGGGACAGAGAAGAGACGGAGGTAGTTTTGCGAGTCTCCCGTGAACGCGATAGATCTTTTATATATATATTTGTATCGAGAGCATGCGTACGCCGGTCTCCACACGATCCAGCGACGAACGCCGACGAACGTCCAACAATCGCTCGTACGTCGCGTACGAGCCTTCGACCGCTCCTTAATTCGTATCCTTTTGCTTGGCGCTCGTCCTCCGACTCAGAAACGTTCGCTTTAAAAAAACGAAACGACGGCGGGCTGTCGACGAGGCAAGAAAAGAACAGAGAGAGACGGACCGAGAGCAACGATACGCAACGCAAGCAGTCTTAGGTTTACGTGAGCAACCCTCAGCCAGGCGTGGTCCAGGAATTGTATCCGTGGACCGCAATGTGCGTTCGAAATGTCGATGTTCATGTGTCCTGCAGTTCACACGTTGACGCGCAATTAGCTGCGTTCTTCATCGACCCACGAGCCAAGTGATCCACCGTTCAGGGTAATCGTTTATGTATGGATTTTTGTTCGTGTACTAGGTTTTTGTACTCTTATTCTCGGTTCGAAAGAAGCCGATATCCGACAAACGTCCGACCAACGGGAATCGGACGCGCGGAAGTCGCCATATGATTGACGACACGAAAAGACGTTCGAAAACGAAATCGGACGGACTGCGCGACGACACACGCAGCCCGCCGACCGGGCGTAAAGTGCATTATGATACATAATAACCAACGAGATCGAAGCTCCGTTCGTCAGGAAACGACGGGGATATAACACCCGATTCTGAATCCTCTGTACAGCACACGATCTCGCGAAGAAAGCGCACGGTGGCTAGCCCATGATATATATATATATATATATATATGTTCGTTCCTCTCGTCCAGTTATTCGAAGCAAAAAGCCGATATGCATCTCCATCGTTCGGGTAAAAAAAAATCGATGGGACGCGCACGGTCGTAATCTTCCTCGCGCGGTCTTTTCTTCCCGATAGCCAGACGCAGAGTTTGAAAAACTCTAGCGACGGAACGAGGCATTAGACACTCGACAACGAGGATAGAGAGACGGCCGGCGGTCCCCTCCGAACGGATGGCGACAACGACGACTAAAGCGCGAAAAATCGCGACGAAAAGGAACGCATATCTCCGTTCAGGTGTATGTGTGTGCGTTTAAAAAAAATTCGATGGGACTCGCAGCCATCGGCCTCGCGCGGTCGTTTCTTCCCGATATCCAGAAGCAGAGTTTGAAAAACTCTAGCGACGGAACGAGGCATATGACTCACGACAACGAGGATATGGACAGGCGGTCCCCTCTGAACGGGTCGACGAGACGATGGTAAAAGAGACGAACCAGACGAAACTTCCGTCGATCAGGTAAAAATAAATTCGATGGGA
>JARWAU010000164.1:12500-15000 GCA_029958995.1 Bombus sonorus
AGTATTTCGGACTTTTCCGCCGGCCGAAATTTTTCTAAGTCCCAACGTACCGTCGGACTTAGTCTCTGAAACGCTCGACCACTTTGTTCCAATAAAGTACCGTTATAAAACGTCCTATCGTCGAGATATTTTAACGCGTCGCTTATTTTAATATTTTAAACAAGTTTTTATCGAAAAATTTAATTTTTTTTTTTTTTTTTAAATCGCATCAGTAAACCACCTCTTTTAACGAATACGGACAAAATCCACGTTCCTAATCGATTAGAACGCGTTAAAACAACGCGACATATGCAAAAAATTATATACCTTGCAACGTTAATTAACGAAAAAATTAAACAAATATCGCAGTCGTGTCAGTTCGACGGACACTAATTTTTTAAAAAATTCGAAAAAAACGTTTAATCCAGTTGTATTTAATCGAGATATAACCGTTTCTGTAAAAAATTTTATACCTTATAACGCTTTTTAACGAAATAATACGAAATAAGTATTTCGGATTTTTCCGCCGGCCGAAATTTTTCTAAGTCCCAACGTACCGGTCCAGAATGAGACGAAGTTCCAAACGCCCGGTCGTATCCGTCCGTTTTTTTTTAACGTTCCACGGACGAAATAAACGTTTAATCCCGACGTAAAACTTAATAATATAGCGATTTATATAAAAATATTCATACCTCATAACGCTTTTTAACGAAATAACTCGAAAAAACTTTTCGGTCGAAAATTTTTCCAAGTCCCTACGTACCGGTCCAGAATGAGACAAAGTTCCAAACGCCCGGTCGTATCCGTCCGTTTTTTTTTTAACGTTCCACGGACGAAATAAACGTTTAGTCCCGACGTAAAACTTAATAATATAGCGATTTATATAAAAATATTCATACCTCATAACGCTTTTTAACGAAATAACTCGAAAAAACTTTTCGGTCGAAAATTTTTCTAAGTCCCTACGTACCGGTCCAGAATGAGACAAAGTTCCAAACGCCCGGTCGTATCCGTCCGTTTTTTTTTTAACGTTCCACGGACGAAATAAACGTTTAGTCCCGACGTAAAACTTAATAATATAGCGATTTATATAAAAATATTCATACCTCATAACGCTTTTTAACGAAATAACTCGAAAAAACGTTTCGAAAAAGAATTTTTTTTAACGTTCGCGGGACGAAATAAACGTTTAATCCCGACGTAAAACTTAATAATATAGCGATTTATATAAAAATATTCGTACCTTATAACGCTTTTAAGCGAAATAACTCGAAAAAACTTTTCGGACTGGAATTTTTCTAAGTCCCTACGTACCGGTGGAGAATATGACCAAGTCCGACGGGCCGAGTCGCGTCGGTTCACTATTTTTTGTAAACGTTCCACGGACGAAATAAACGTTTCATCCCGACGTAAAACATAATATTATTCCCATTTTTATAAAAATATTCATACCTCATAACGCTTTTTAACGAAATAACTCGAAAAAACCTTTCGAATAAAAATTTTTTTTGAACGTTCTCGGGACGAAATAAACGCTCAATCCCTACGTAGAAATACATAATATTGCTATTTACGTAAAAATATATACGCATGATAACGCATTTTAACGAAATAACACGAAATAACTGTTCGGACCGGAATTTTTCCAAGTCCCTACGTACCGGCCGGGGGATGGACAAAGTGCCAACCTCCCGGTCATGTCGGTCCGGAGGGGGCTATTTTTTAAAAAAATAAAACGAAATCGTTACATTCGACTAGAATTCGTCGAACCGTAACGATTTCTAGAAAAATATTCACACCTTATAACGCTTTTAAGCGAAATAACACGAAATAACTGTTCGGACCGGAATTTTTCCAAGTCCCTGCGTACCGGCCGAGGGATCGTCAAAGTGCCAACCTCCCGGTCATGTCGGTCCGGAGGGGGCTATTTTTTAAAAAAATAAAACGAAATCGTTACATTCGACTAGAATTCGTCGAACCGTAACGATTTCTAGAAAAATATTCACACCTTATAACGCTTTTAAGCGAAATAACACGAAATAACTGTTCGGACCGGAATTTTTCCAAGTCCCTGCGTGCCGGCCGAGGGATCGTCAAAGTGCCAACCTCCCGGTCATGTCGGTCCGGAGGGGGCTATTTTTTAAAAAAATAAAACGAAATCGTTACATTCGACTAGAATTCGTCGAACCGTAACGATTTCTAGAAAAATATTCACACCTTATAACGCTTTTAAGCGAAATAACTCGAAAAAACTTTTCGGACCGGAATTTTTCCAAGTCCCTACGTACCGGCCGGGGGATCGTCAAAGTGCCAACCTCCCGGTCATGTCGGTCCGGAAGGGGCTATTTTTTAAAAACATAAAACGAAATCGTTACGTTCGCCTAGAATTCGTCGAACCGTAACGATTTCTATAACAATATTCACACCTTGCAACGCTTTTAAGCGAGATAACTCGAAATAAAGTTTCGGTTCGAAATTTTTCAAAGTCCCAACGTACCGGTGGAGAATGCGACTAAGTTCG
>JARWAU010000164.1:22500-32500 GCA_029958995.1 Bombus sonorus
GTGTACGCGTACTCTCCGATCTCCGCGCAACGCTGGGGATCATCTCCCTAAGTCATCAGCGTTCGAAGAAATCTCTGTGTGTCCGTTCCCGGATCTACGGCTTTCTCTGGGTTCACGAAGAAAAGAAAAAAGCACAGAGGATGAAAAACGCAACGACGACCCATCGATGCGACGGTCCTCGTTGTCTTCTCGTCAGTCGTCTCGCGCCTGCAGAATACATCTCTGCCGCACGAACAGACGGAGTGGGTATTCGATCCCTGGGGCTGTACGAGTAAAAACATCTTGAGAAAAGACGGTTGTGTTTCTTTAAGGCAAAGTTTTTTCGTTACGCCACCAAGTTTAGGTTTAGGTTTTAATATCTTGGTTCTCTTTTCTCTCCTCTCTCGACTAACTTTGTTCAAAGATATTTTTGCTTTCTCTCAGTCTCGCCAAAAAATTCATTTAAGACGACGTCGGGGGCGCGGACATTCGTGCTTATCGAAGACTAACAGAACGTAGCAGAGGCTGATACAAAAAAAAAAAAAAAGAAAAAATCGGCCACGAAGAAAACTCGCTGTGTATCTCGATAACCGCGTCGACGACGACGGTTCTCTCCGCTCTTTAATTCGTATCCTTCTTCTTGCGCTTCGTCCGACTCAGAAACGTTCGTAAAACACGAACGACGGCGGGTTGTCAAGCCAAGAAGGGACAGAGAAGAGACGGAGGTAGTTTTGCGAGTCTCCCGTGAACGCGATAGATCTTTTATATATATATTTGTATCGAGAGCATGCGTACGCCGGTCTCCACACGATCCAGCGACGAACGCCGACGAACGTCCAACAATCGCTCGTACGTCGCGTACGAGCCTTCGACCGCTCCTTAATTCGTATCCTTTTGCTTGGCGCTCGTCCTCCGACTCAGAAACGTTCGCTTTAAAAAAACGAAACGACGGCGGGCTGTCGACGAGGCAAGAAAAGAACAGAGAGAGACGGACCGAGAGCAACGATACGCAACGCAAGCAGTCTTAGGTTTACGTGAGCAACCCTCAGCCAGGCGTGGTCCAGGAATTGTATCCGTGGACCGCAATGTGCGTTCGAAATGTCGATGTTCATGTGTCCTGCAGTTCACACGTTGACGCGCAATTAGCTGCGTTCTTCATCGACCCACGAGCCAAGTGATCCACCGTTCAGGGTAATCGTTTATGTATGGATTTTTGTTCGTGTACTAGGTTTTTGTACTCTTATTCTCGGTTCGAAAGAAGCCGATATCCGACAAACGTCCGACCAACGGGAATCGGACGCGCGGAAGTCGCCATATGATTGACGACACGAAAAGACGTTCGAAAACGAAATCGGACGGACTGCGCGACGACACACGCAGCCCGCCGACCGGGCGTAAAGTGCATTATGATACATAATAACCAACGAGATCGAAGCTCCGTTCGTCAGGAAACGACGGGGATATAACACCCGATTCTGAATCCTCTGTACAGCACACGATCTCGCGAAGAAAGCGCACGGTGGCTAGCCCATGATATATATATATATATATATATATGTTCGTTCCTCTCGTCCAGTTATTCGAAGCAAAAAGCCGATATGCATCTCCATCGTTCGGGTAAAAAAAAGTCGATGGGACGCGCACGGTCGTAATCTTCCTCGCGCGGTCTTTTCTTCCCGATAGCCAGACGCAGAGTTTGAAAAACTCTAGCGACGGAACGAGGCATTAGACACTCGACAACGAGGATAGAGAGACGGCCGGCGGTCCCCTCCGAACGGATGGCGACAACGACGACTAAAGCGCGAAAAATCGCGACGAAAAGGAACGCATATCTCCGTTCAGGTGTATGTGTGTGCGTTTAAAAAAAATTCGATGGGACTCGCAGCCATCGGCCTCGCGCGGTCGTTTCTTCCCGATATCCAGAAGCAGAGTTTGAAAAACTCTAGCGACGGAACGAGGCATATGACTCACGACAACGAGGATATGGACAGGCGGTCCCCTCTGAACGGGTCGACGAGACGATGGTAAAAGAGACGAACCAGACGAAACTTCCGTCGATCAGGTAAAAATAAATTCGATGGGACGCGCACGGTCGTCGTCGTCTTCCTCGCGCTTCACAGTCTATTCTTCCCGATAGCCAGAAGCAGAGTTTGAAAAACTCTAGCGACGGAACGAGGCATTAGACTAGCGAGGATAGAGAGACGGCCGGCGGCCCCCTCTGAATCGACTTCGGTGGTTCAGGTAAAAATAAAAAAAATCGATGGGACGCGCACGGTCGTCCTCGTCCTCGCGCTTCGCAGTCTATTCTTCCCGATAGCCAGAAGCAGAGTTTGAAAAACTCCAACGACGGAACGAGGCATTAGACTAGCGAGGATAGAGAGACGGCCGGCGGTCCCCTCTGAACCAACTTCGTCTAGTTAAGAATCGTTACTCTTTACCATCACTCGCACTTGGTAATATAATGTAATATCTTTTCGGGCCAACATCCACGCAATGCGTTTTCGTTCTAGGTTACCCGATCCACGAGTACGAACGTACAACGTGGTTTCGTTTTATCGAACATCGTATATCGTTCGCCGCTGAAACGAACGATAACGAAACACGACATAGGAAGAACGAACGTCCTTTGGGTAGGAAGCACGTTTCGAGGAACGACGAGAGTTTGGAGAGACGCGCGAGATAGCTGGAGACGCGCAGATATAGGTATCCATGGATCTTCGAAGGGAACCTTCGAAGATATAATTCGGTATCCTTTATTTCTGCGGCTCGCTATTCGCGTTCTTTCGCTCTCGTCGACGACTCGTTATAGACGCTTCGTTCGATCCCAAAGAGCAGTCTTCCTTATGTCCCGTTGCTAGGAGGTGAGCCTACGCAACGCAACTACGAAATACAGAAGAGGTGTGAGCAGTGATCTCTCCGACACGAGGCACTTTAGAGATTTTAGTTTGTATATTATATTATTCGTTCGCAACTTTTAGTTTTTTCGATATGTGTTCAGCTCAAGTTCCCCTACATATCGTTGTTATTGTTATTATTCATAGTAGCGGTTTCGTGTTATAGGATTCGGAGACGGCGGGTCTTTCTGTGTACGACCTCACGCAGGCGCCTCGAATTATTCGTTTACAAGTATATCTCTTCATCCCGATGATCGAGAGAGAGTGCCACACTCTTCGTATAGTTTCGTAACTGGAGCGTCTCTCACCTCCTTATTGTGATTGTAAAATTTGGCTTTTGTCAAAGTATATAGCTTGTTAATACGTCGTATATACTTTGTGTCGATATAGGAGGAGTACGGCTCCTTACCGACGATATTATTATACAGTGTTCAAGTCAAATATAATAATCTTTGTGTTTTTGTATTTCTCGTTAATGATCCTTCCGCAGGTTCACCTACGGAAACCTTGTTACGACTTTTACTTCCTCTAAATGATCAAGTTTGGTCATCTTCCCGGTAACATCGGCAATGCTTATCACATTGGCCGCGCACCAGTCCGAAGACCTCACTAAATCATTCAATCGGTAGTAGCGACGGGCGGTGTGTACAAAGGGCAGGGACGTAATCAACGCGAGCTTATGACTCGCGCTTACTGGGAATTCCTCGTTCATGGGGAATAATTGCAAGCCCCAATCCCTAGCACGAAGGAGGTTCAGCGGGTTACCCGGGCCTTTCGGCCAGGGAAAACACGCTGATTCCTTCAGTGTAGCGCGCGTGCGGCCCAGAACATCTAAGGGCATCACAGACCTGTTATTGCTCAATCTCGTGCGGCTAGAAGCCGCCTGTTCCTCTAAGAAGATTTGTTTGTACGTTGGTAGTAAAAACCCGCCGACCGAAGCCGGGGGCCTTCGAGATACCATAATTTACGTCTATTTAGCAGGCTAGAGTCTCGTTCGTTATCGGAATTAACCAGACAAATCGCTCCACCAACTAAGAACGGCCATGCACCACCACCCACCGAATCAAGAAAGAGCTATCAATCTGTCAATCCTTCCGGTGTCCGGGCCTGGTGAGGTTTCCCGTGTTGAGTCAAATTAAGCCGCAGGCTCCACTCCTGGTGGTGCCCTTCCGTCAATTCCTTTAAGTTTCAGCTTTGCAACCATACTTCCCCCGGAACCCAAAAGCTTTGGTTTCCCGGAAGCTGCCCGCCGAGTCATCGGAGGAACTTCGGCGGATCGCTGGCTGGCATCGTTTATGGTTAGAACTAGGGCGGTATCTGATCGCCTTCGAACCTCTAACTTTCGTTCTTGATTAATGAAAACATTTTTGGCAAATGCTTTCGCTTCTGTCCGTCTTGCGACGATCCAAGAATTTCACCTCTAACGTCGCAATACGAATGCCCCCATCTGTCCCTATTAATCATTACCTCGGGGCTCCGAAAACCAACAAAATAGAACCGAGGTCCTATTCCATTATTCCATGCACACAGTATTCAGGCGAAGGTAGCCTGCTTTAAGCACTCTAATTTGTTCAAAGTAAACGTATCGGCCCACCTCGACACTCAGTGAAGAGCACCGCGATGGGATATTAGTTGGACCGCCCCGCGAGGAGCTAAGCCCACCGATAGGACGTACCACATAATGCCAGTTAAACACCGCGAGCGGTGAACCGACACTGTGACACACAGATTCAACTACGAGCTTTTTAACCGCAACAACTTTAATATACGCTATTGGAGCTGGAATTACCGCGGCTGCTGGCACCAGACTTGCCCTCCAATTGGTCCTCGTTAAAGGATTTAAAGTGTACTCATTCCGATTACGGGGCCTCGGATGAGTCCCGTATCGTTATTTTTCGTCACTACCTCCCCGTGCCGGGAGTGGGTAATTTGCGCGCCTGCTGCCTTCCTTGGATGTGGTAGCTGTTTCTCAGGCTCCCTCTCCGGAATCGAACCCTGATTCCCCGTTACCCGTTACAACCATGGTAGGCGCAGAACCTACCATCGACAGTTGATAAGGCAGACATTTGAAAGATGCGTCGCCGGTGCTAGATGACCATGCGATCAGCACAAAGTTATTCAGAGTCACCAAAACAAACGATGGACGGACGGACGAGCCATCCGCCACCGATTGGTTTTGATCTAATAAAAGCATTCGTACCATCTCTGGTACGAATCTGTTTGCATGTATTAGCTCTAGAATTACCACAGTTATCCAAGTAAGTTTAAGTATGATCTAAGAAACCATAACTGATTTAATGAGCCATTCGCGGTTTCACCTTAATGCGGCATGTACTGAGACATGCATGGCTTAATCTTTGAGACAAGCATATGACTACTGGCAGGATCAACCAGGGAACTTTGTATTTCATATGTATTATATTAGAGCCAAAAGACTCTCTTTTTATAAAAGTTCTCATCAGTGTCGTAGGTGGGACGTAACACCGTACGACGAGACTTTTCGTTCTAGTCAGTGAACGTTCGACGACACCCGTTTAATTCCCGTTTTAAACGTCGAACGCCACTCTCTCTCTTTACTTTCGTTCGTTTGATTGTTTGTGTGGAATATATTTTAAGAACACTCTTTCATAGGATCATTCTGTAAGAATATATTTTTGGTCGAACGAATATGCCTTAGCGGTAAAAAGCACGTAAACTGCATGCTGAACGTACCGTCCTCGTAAGAAACATATTCGTTCTTTCTTTTGATATTCTCCTCTCAGTAAGAACGCACTTCCTAAAAGGTAGTACGCTCCCCATTAGCCTTTCGTATGTTTAAAACGTACTGCGTACGCTATAACATAAGTTTTGGAACGGTCTCCGCCGAACCAGCATGAATCGATACTCAGTTAGTAACAAGCACACTGCCCTAACTTTATTTTAAAGTTAGTGCGAGCATACAGGATCCAGCTTCCCGACTAAGGGGAACCTTGCCACGTTATTTGGTCATTACGTCCAGGACAGCGACCCGCGGCGCAGCAGTGTAGAGAAAAAGTCAATACGAGAACGAAGGAACAGTCGAGAAATAGTAAAAAAATTCACTAAAACTCGAGGAGCGGTGACTGAATTCTCAACCGAGGCCGTAGAATAGCCACGCGCTCGACGCTGTTCCGTCCGAACCGTCCGACTCGACGTGTCTCTTATAGATACCAAGGCGCCGGCCGGACGGTCGGCGCCGGCCGGGCCAGCGGCCGCGCGCTTATGATGTAAAACCTCCGTTAGAGCGTACCGTCGGACTTAGTCTCTGAAACGCTCGACCACTTTTTTCGAATAAACTACCCTTATAAGACATCCTATCGTCGAGATATTTTAACGCACCGCTTATTTTAATATTTTAAACGAGTTTTTATCGAAAAATTTAATTTTTTTTTTTTTTTTTAAATCGCATCAGTAAACCACCTCTTTTAACGAATACGGACAAAAACCACGTTCCTAATCGATTAGAACGCGTTAAAACAACGCGAAATATGCAAAAAAATATATACCTTGCAACGTTAATTAACGAAAAAATTAAACAAATATCGCAGTCGTGTCAGTTCGACGGACACTAATTTTTTAAAAAATTCGAAAAAAACGTTTAATCCAGTTGTATTTAATCGAGATATAACCGTTTCTGTAAAAATTTTTATACCTTATAACGCTTTTTAACGAAATAATACGAAATAAGTATTTCGGACTTTTCCGCCGGCCGAAATTTTTCTAAGTCCCAACGTACCGTCGGACTTAGTCTCTGAAACGCTCGACCACTTTGTTCCAATAAAGTACCGTTATAAAACGTCCTATCGTCGAGATATTTTAACGCGTCGCTTATTTTAATATTTTAAACAAGTTTTTATCGAAAAATTTAATTTTTTTTTTTTTTTTTAAATCGCATCAGTAAACCACCTCTTTTAACGAATACGGACAAAATCCACGTTCCTAATCGATTAGAACGCGTTAAAACAACGCGAAATATGCAAAAAAATATATACCTTGCAACGTTAATTAACGAAAAAATTAAACAAATATCGCAGTCGTGTCAGTTCGACGGACACTAATTTTTTAAAAAATTCGAAAAAAACATTTAATCCAGTTGTATTTAATCGAGATATAACCGTTTCTGTAAAAATTTTTATACCTTATAACGCTTTTTAACGAAATAATACGAAATAAGTATTTCGGACTTTTCCGCCGGCCGAAATTTTTCTAAGTCCCAACGTACCGTCGGACTTAGTCTCTGAAACGCTCGACCACTTTGTTCCAATAAAGTACCGTTATAAAACGTCCTATCGTCGAGATATTTTAACGCGTCGCTTATTTTAATATTTTAAACAAGTTTTTATCGAAAAATTTAATTTTTTTTTTTTTTTTTAAATCGCATCAGTAAACCACCTCTTTTAACGAATACGGACAAAATCCACGTTCCTAATCGATTAGAACGCGTTAAAACAACGCGACATATGCAAAAAATTATATACCTTGCAACGTTAATTAACGAAAAAATTAAACAAATATCGCAGTCGTGTCAGTTCGACGGACACTAATTTTTTAAAAAATTCGAAAAAAACGTTTAATCCAGTTGTATTTAATCGAGATATAACCGTTTCTGTAAAAAATTTTATACCTTATAACGCTTTTTAACGAAATAATACGAAATAAGTATTTCGGATTTTTCCGCCGGCCGAAATTTTTCTAAGTCCCAACGTACCGGTCCAGAATGAGACGAAGTTCCAAACGCCCGGTCGTATCCGTCCGTTTTTTTTTAACGTTCCACGGACGAAATAAACGTTTAATCCCGACGTAAAACTTAATAATATAGCGATTTATATAAAAATATTCATACCTCATAACGCTTTTTAACGAAATAACTCGAAAAAACTTTTCGGTCGAAAATTTTTCCAAGTCCCTACGTACCGGTCCAGAATGAGACAAAGTTCCAAACGCCCGGTCGTATCCGTCCGTTTTTTTTTTAACGTTCCACGGACGAAATAAACGTTTAGTCCCGACGTAAAACTTAATAATATAGCGATTTATATAAAAATATTCATACCTCATAACGCTTTTTAACGAAATAACTCGAAAAAACTTTTCGGTCGAAAATTTTTCTAAGTCCCTACGTACCGGTCCAGAATGAGACAAAGTTCCAAACGCCCGGTCGTATCCGTCCGTTTTTTTTTTAACGTTCCACGGACGAAATAAACGTTTAGTCCCGACGTAAAACTTAATAATATAGCGATTTATATAAAAATATTCATACCTCATAACGCTTTTTAACGAAATAACTCGAAAAAACGTTTCGAAAAAGAATTTTTTTTAACGTTCGCGGGACGAAATAAACGTTTAATCCCGACGTAAAACTTAATAATATAGCGATTTATATAAAAATATTCGTACCTTATAACGCTTTTAAGCGAAATAACTCGAAAAAACTTTTCGGACTGGAATTTTTCTAAGTCCCTACGTACCGGTGGAGAATATGACCAAGTCCGACGGGCCGAGTCGCGTCGGTTCACTATTTTTTGTAAACGTTCCACGGACGAAATAAACGTTTCATCCCGACGTAAAACATAATATTATTCCCATTTTTATAAAAATATTCATACCTCATAACGCTTTTTAACGAAATAACTCGAAAAAACCTTTCGAATAAAAATTTTTTTTGAACGTTCTCGGGACGAAATAAACGCTCAATCCCTACGTAGAAATACATAATATTGCTATTTACGTAAAAATATATACGCATGATAACGCATTTTAACGAAATAACACGAAATAACTGTTCGGACCGGAATTTTTCCAAGTCCCTACGTACCGGCCGGGGGATGGACAAAGTGCCAACCTCCCGGTCATGTCGGTCCGGAGGGGGCTATTTTTTAAAAAAATAAAACGAAATCGTTACATTCGACTAGAATTCGTCGAACCGTAACGATTTCTAGAAAAATATTCACACCTTATAACGCTTTTAAGCGAAATAACACGAAATAACTGTTCGGACCGGAATTTTTCCAAGTCCCTGCGTACCGGCCGAGGGATCGTCAAAGTGCCAACCTCCCGGTCATGTCGGTCCGGAGGGGGCTATTTTTTAAAAAAATAAAACGAAATCGTTACATTCGACTAGAATTCGTCGAACCGTAACGATTTCTAGAAAAATATTCACACCTTATAACGCTTTTAAGCGAAATAACACGAAATAACTGTTCGGACCGGAATTTTTCCAAGTCCCTGCGTGCCGGCCGAGGGATCGTCAAAGTGCCAACCTCCCGGTCATGTCGGTCCGGAGGGGGCTATTTTTTAAAAAAATAAAACGAAATCGTTACATTCGACTAGAATTCGTCGAACCGTAACGATTTCTAGAAAAATATTCACACCTTATAACGCTTTTAAGCGAAATAACTCGAAAAAACTTTTCGGACCGGAATTTTTCCAAGTCCCTACGTACCGGCCGGGGGATCGTCAAAGTGCCAACCTCCCGGTCATGTCGGTCCGGAAGGGGCTATTTTTTAAAAAAATAAAACGAAATCGTTACGTTCGCCTAGAATTCGTCGAACCGTAACGATTTCTATAACAATATTCACACCTTGCAACGCTTTTAAGCGAGATAACTCGAAATAAAGTTTCGGTTCGAAATTTTTCAAAGTCCCAACGTACCGGTGGAGAATGCGACTAAGTTCGAACGTCCCGGGCGCGATCGTACATTTTTTAGAAAACCTTTCGGCGACAAAATAAACGCTTACTCCCGACGTAAAACGTCATTTTAAAGCGATTTATGCAAGAATATTCGCACCTTATAACGCTTTTAAGCGAAATAATTCGAAAAAACCTTTCGAATAAAAATTTTTTTTGAACGTTCTCGGGACGAAATAAACGCTCAATCCCTACGTAGAAATACATAATATTGCTATTTACGTAAAAATATATACGCATGATAACGCATTTTAACGAAATAACACGAAATAACTGTTCGGACCGGAATTTTTCCAAGTCCCTACGTACCGGCCGGGGGATGGACAAAGTGCCAACCTCCCGGTCATGTCGGTCCGGAGGGGGCTATTTTTTAAAAAGATAAAACGAAATCGTTACGTTCGCCTAGAATTCGTCGAACCGTAACG
>JARWAU010000164.1:37500-45000 GCA_029958995.1 Bombus sonorus
TGTTTAATTCTTGACCAAGGGCTTCCTCGTTCCCTTGGTTGGATTTAAAAATATTCTCCAACCGAACGTAGTCCTCGCTTAGAACAGGAGGTACGTCGGCTATCGTTAAAATAGCTTCTTTCAAGCTGAGTCTCCATGCGCTAAGAGACTCATTGTCATCGTGGAATACAGGCGTCTCCGAAAACGCATTGCCTGGATCCACGAGATCGCACCCTCCCTCTGTTGCCCGGGTAGCCTCCTGAGAGCTCGTTGCCTCACCGACCAGTTTTAGCTTTTTCCTTTGATATTTAATCTGGTCAATGGTTTTGTTGGTGAGGATCTTACTGATTTCTTTATTTGGATATTTGTAGTTCTGATATTTCTCGTTGAGTTCTCTCAGGAGACTAAGTTCTACTTCCGTCCAGTTTTTATTGCTAGGGGGGTCCGTTCCCCTTCTTTTCAGATTTCTTAAGGCAGGGTGCGCATGCCTTTCGTGGGTGGAAAGTCCCCTCTGGGTCCCGAAACTCATGGGACACGCTTCGCATTTGTGTCTGCCCTCAGTTCTTTGACCAGTGCCTGCGCATTTAGGAATGTGGCACTGGGCCCCATGTAGTTTCGGGAAACTTTTTCCACAGAGGCAACTCCATTTTACTTGCGCGTCAGTATGGTGTAGATCGAGGTGCCTGTTCAGGTCGGATAACGACATGAAGAAAAGGTTTATTCCCTTCTCCTCACATACTGGACAGGCCACCCGATCGCCCACTAAAGGTACCGTGATAATAAAATTCGTTGTCCTTGGACTTGCCTGGTCGTTACCCATGATCCCCTGCGAAGCGGAAGAATCCGCCACGGCACCTCCGGGATCGAGAGGCGTCGCGTCCGAGGCTTCAATGTGATCGAACATTGTGGAAAAATTGTGACAGCCGTATTTTATATTCCGAATTCGTTATCCATTGCGTGTCCTTTGACTTGCCTGGTCGTCGTAAGAATAAAGGAACGAGTTCCTTGTGTTGGTTTTACATCCATATCTTCACGGTACTCAGCTTCCCGTTTCGGCATAGCCGATGATGTTATTCAGCTCACGTCCCTTCGTCGCTGCACTCCGTTTAGCCATGCCCGCCTCCGCCCGGGGGATTTTCCCCACGCTGGCGAAGCGAACATGTTACCGGAGGTACCACGGGGAGGTAGGAGTGCAACTTGGATAGACAAGGCCTAGGCCCTGCCTATCCCCGAGTACCTATGACTCCCCAAGGCCCCGCGGCACGGCCGTTATGCGGCGGCCGGTCGCTAAGGGCCTTGAGGGGCAGCAATGTGAAGCACGGCCCAGCGGCGTATTGCTTCCCAGGTGTTCATAAAATTGACTCAAAGAGAAAAAAAAATTCGCTACGCACGACCGATGAAGGCCGCACGCAGCGAAATCCCCTCCCGAGTATGCAAATCGAAATCCAGCGGCGTGTTGCTTTCTAGCGCAGCCACCGAGCCCCGGAAGCGTACAGTCTTCCAACAAAAAACGTCACCGAACCGCTCGCTCTGAGACCTTTCAAGCACATACATCGCTACGTACAACGATGTATTGCTCTTCCGGTGTACGCGACTAAGTCCAGCGGCGTATTGCTTTCCGGTGCACGCAACCGGAATCGGCCGCATATTGCCTTCCGGCAAGGCCGCCGGATCCGACGTATTAATAATCATGAGAGAGTCATAGTTACTCCCGCCGTTTACCCGCGCTTTTTTGAATTTCTTCACGTTGACATTCAGAGCACTGGGCAGAAATCACATTGCGTCAACACCCTTGGGGGCCATCGCAATGCTTTGTTTTAATTAGACAGTCGGATTCCCCTAGTCCGTGCCAGTTCTGAGCTGAGCGTTGAATGGCGGCCGAAGAGAACGACCGCGCGCAACGACGATAATTAGATATATCGCCGAGCGACGGAAGCCTCGCAGCAAGGAAGATCCGCGGGAGGCCAAGGCACGGGACCGAGCTCGGATCCAGGGTTACGCGACGACCGATCGTCTCCATACCCGTCTGGTAGACGGAGAAATGGATAGATCGGGACGCCGTTTCGACCGTTCAGCTCGCCCAGGCCCGGCACGTCAGCCAAACCCGCTTCCCGACCAAGCCCGACACGCCCCGCTCCTCAGAGCCAATCCTTATTCCGAAGTTACGGATCCAATTTGCCGACTTCCCTTACCTACATTAATCTATCGACTAGAGGCTCTTTACCTTGGAGACCTGCTGCGGATATGGGTACGAACCGGCGCGACACCTCCACGTGGCCCTCTCCTGGATTTTCAAGGTCCGAGGGGAAGATCCGGACACCGCCGCAACTGCGGTGCTCTTCGCGTTCCAAACCCTATCTCCCTGCTAGAGGTTTCCAGGGAACTCGAACGCTTATACAGAAAAGAAAACTCTTCCCGGATCTCCCGACGGCGTCTCCAGGTCATTTTGGGTTACCCCGACGAACACTCTTACGAGGGCCCGAATGGTATGCGGTTCCGCTGCCGGGTTCCGGAATAGGAACCGGATTCCCTTTCGCCCAATGGGTGTTTATCTTTCGCTCAACATTTTTCATTTTGCTTGTAACATTTGTGTGATATTAAGCATTTTCGTATATGATCTTAGGACACCTCATCTGCATAGGATTTCTCTTAGGGCTTAGGATCGACTGACTCGTGTGCAACGGCTGTTCACACGAAACCCTTCTCCACGTCAGTCCTCCAGGGCCTCGCTGGAGTATTTGCTACTACCACCAAGATCTGCACCGACGGCGGCTCCAGGCAGGCTCACGCCCAGACCCTTCTGCGCACACCGCCGCGACCCTCCTACTCGTCAGAGCTTCATGAAGGACGGTCCACGATCGCGATCGATCGAAAGACTCGCGTGCCTTCCCACTTGCCACTGACGGCGGAGTATAGGCGCGACGCTTCAGCGCCATCCATTTTCAGGGCTAGTTGCTTCGGCAGGTGAGTTGTTACACACTCCTTAGCGGATTCCGACTTCCATGGCCACCGTCCTGCTGTCTTAAGCAACCAACGCCTTTCATGGTATCCCATAAGCGTCGACTTAGGCGCCTTAACTCCACGTTTGGTTCATCCCACAGCGCCAGTTCTGCTTACCAAAATTGGCCCACTTGGCACTCTGATCCGATATTGTATCTCGTGGCTTCATGATCCAAGCAAGCCAGAGATCTCACCCATTTAAAGTTTGAGAATAGGTTGAGGTCGTTTCGGCCCCAAGGCCTCTAATCATTCGCTTTACCAGATGAGACTCGTACGCGTTCGATGAGAACGGACGAGTGCCAGCTATCCTGAGGGAAACTTCGGAGGGAACCAGCTACTAGATGGTTCGATTAGTCTTTCGCCCCTATACCCAGTTCCGACGATCGATTTGCACGTCAGAATCGCTACGGACCTCCATCAGGGTTTCCCCTGACTTCGTCCTGACCAGGCATAGTTCACCATCTTTCGGGTCCCAACGTGTACGCTCTAGGTGCGCCTCTCCTCGCAATGAGAACGAGACGCCCCGGGAGTGCGAGGCCGCATTGTCGCGCGGCCCATCCTCCCTCGATCGGACACGCGCAACCCACTCAGGGTGGGAACGCGAGCCGATTTTCACTTTCATTTCGCCTTTAGGTTTACAAGTCCCAATGACTCGCGTACATGTTAGACTCCTTGGTCCGTGTTTCAAGACGGGTCCTGAGAGTACCCAAAGCAATAGCGTCGCCGACCGGTAATCAGAGACTCGGCCAGTCCAAGAAATCCGCCAGCCAACAGCTGCCGATGCCCCAGCACGGAACTAAAGTCCGTATTAACTGAGAACGATCGACGATGCTTGCGGCGGTCTAGACGCACACACATTCGAGAATGGATTGGTTGCGGCCCGATACCGTATAGTGTACCGTCGTGCAGTCGGCCGGGCGACCGAGGGTCTGCCGCGTGCGCCGAAGCGACGCGACAGTCACCCGCTCGGGCCGTAGACCGACACACAACGGGTCGCGACGTTCTACTAGGGGAGAAGTGCACGACTACGACGCCGGAGCGTTCGAATCGAAGGTGGCGTGCCCTCGCCAATGGAACCACGAAGGCCCACCCGGAGCATCGCTCACCAACGATCACCGACGCCGTCGACGATGAATCTCCCCATTCGATCTTTTGGGTTTCTCAGGTTTACCCCTGAACGGTTTCACGTACTCTTGAACTCTCTCTTCAAAGTTCTTTTCAACTTTCCCTCACGGTACTTGTTCGCTATCGGTCTCGTGGTTGTATTTAGCCTTAGATGGAGTTTACCACCAACTTAGGGCTGCACTCTCAAGCAACCCGACTCTAAGGAGAGATCCTCCCGAAACGCGTTCCGGTCTCTACGGGCCTGGCACCCTCTGTGGGTACATGGCCCCATTCAAGATGGACTTGGACGCGGTTCGACGTCACGGGATAAACGGATCCTCCCGAACACTACATTTCCCAACGGCGGAACCGCGGGATTCAGTGCTGGGCTAATTCCTGTTCGCTCGCCGCTACTAAGGAAATCCTTGTTAGTTTCTTTTCCTCCGCTTAGTAATATGCTTAAATTCAGCGGGTGATCTCGCCTACTCTGAGGTCGCTTCAACGTCACGACACGGTGACAATTTTTTAAAAAAAAAAATTTCGTGCCATGTGGGGGCGCGATTCGAGAAAAGCAAGACGATCGGATAACAATGCGACAGAGGGTCTTTATTTTTATTTATCTCTCCGAGAATCGCCTCAAAGAGAAAAAAAAATAAAAAAAAAAATAATTCGAATAGAATCGAGAACCGTATATTCTATCTCGATCGAGAAACGTTTTATGCATCTCGCCAAAGTGCCTTTTAAACTTCGTTCGTCGTATCATGTTCGAGCTAAGACTCACGCGAGACACCCGTAACGATCTCCGGTTTTTAACGCCCGTCCTCTCTGTATAATATATATACGTGTTATGTATATATATCTCCCGAAGCCGTTTCTCTCTTCTCGACGATTCCAGCGGTTCCTTGTTTTCGCCTGTTATTGCTGGCACAGAGATCGAATATCGGTTTCTTTGCTCTGTACCAACGACGAAAACGCACGGGAACTCACGCGAGTGGAAAAGCGAGCGCGAGACGTACACAACGGGGTGAGTTTACTCGGGGACTGGACGACCGGCGATACGTTAAGATGCGCGGTCCAGCGATAGACTACGAAGAGACATGGGATGACCAACGATCTCTTTTTCTCTAATACTCGGAGCGCCGAATCGCCTTAAAGCAAAAAAAATCACACGCGCGTACGTCGTACGTACGCGCGTGTATACCTCGTCTCTAATCAAGTTTCGTTTAAGTCTTTCTCGAGCCTCGCCAAAGAGGATCGTTTTCTTCCTCTGCGCGATCTCTCCGTGCCAATGTCAGAGATTATTCTCTTTCGCACGACGACGAAAACGACTATTCTCGACGATCCGAACAACTTTGTAACGGACTCACATGCACATCTTAAATCGGGTACAGAAACGTTGCGCAACACCGTGAGCTACTCTTCTCCTCGTCACCCTTAAATATAGCCGATCGTAGACGCACGCTAGTTCGAAACACACTTCGTTGATTTCCGACGAACGTGGCTTTGGGCCAGGCGCGCGGGCAGAGAGATACACGACCGACGGGGAAAAAATTCGTCCCGATACGTGTACGCGTACTCTCCGATCTCCGCGCAACGCTGGGGATCATCTCCCTAAGTCATCAGCGTTCGAAGAAATCTCTGTGTGTCCGTTCCCGGATCTACGGCTTTCTCTGGGTTCACGAAGAAAAGAAAAAAGCACAGAGGATGAAAAACGCAACGACGACCCATCGATGCGACGGTCCTCGTTGTCTTCTCGTCAGTCGTCTCGCGCCTGCAGAATACATCTCTGCCGCACGAACAGACGGAGTGGGTATTCGATCCCTGGGGCTGTACGAGTAAAAACATCTTGAGAAAAGACGGTTGTGTTTCTTTAAGGCAAAGTTTTTTCGTTACGCCACCAAGTTTAGGTTTAGGTTTTAATATCTTGGTTCTCTTTTCTCTCCTCTCTCGACTAACTTTGTTCAAAGATATTTTTGCTTTCTCTCAGTCTCGCCAAAAAATTCATTTAAGACGACGTCGGGGGCGCGGACATTCGTGCTTATCGAAGACTAACAGAACGTAGCAGAGGCTGATACAAAAAAAAAAAAAAAGAAAAAATCGGCCACGAAGAAAACTCGCTGTGTATCTCGATAACCGCGTCGACGACGACGGTTCTCTCCGCTCTTTAATTCGTATCCTTCTTCTTGCGCTTCGTCCGACTCAGAAACGTTCGTAAAACACGAACGACGGCGGGTTGTCAAGCCAAGAAGGGACAGAGAAGAGACGGAGGTAGTTTTGCGAGTCTCCCGTGAACGCGATAGATCTTTTATATATATATTTGTATCGAGAGCATGCGTACGCCGGTCTCCACACGATCCAGCGACGAACGCCGACGAACGTCCAACAATCGCTCGTACGTCGCGTACGAGCCTTCGACCGCTCCTTAATTCGTATCCTTTTGCTTGGCGCTCGTCCTCCGACTCAGAAACGTTCGCTTTAAAAAAACGAAACGACGGCGGGCTGTCGACGAGGCAAGAAAAGAACAGAGAGAGACGGACCGAGAGCAACGATACGCAACGCAAGCAGTCTTAGGTTTACGTGAGCAACCCTCAGCCAGGCGTGGTCCAGGAATTGTATCCGTGGACCGCAATGTGCGTTCGAAATGTCGATGTTCATGTGTCCTGCAGTTCACACGTTGACGCGCAATTAGCTGCGTTCTTCATCGACCCACGAGCCAAGTGATCCACCGTTCAGGGTAATCGTTTATGTATGGATTTTTGTTCGTGTACTAGGTTTTTGTACTCTTATTCTCGGTTCGAAAGAAGCCGATATCCGACAAACGTCCGACCAACGGGAATCGGACGCGCGGAAGTCGCCATATGATTGACGACACGAAAAGACGTTCGAAAACGAAATCGGACGGACTGCGCGACGACACACGCAGCCCGCCGACCGGGCGTAAAGTGCATTATGATACATAATAACCAACGAGATCGAAGCTCCGTTCGTCAGGAAACGACGGGGATATAACACCCGATTCTGAATCCTCTGTACAGCACACGATCTCGCGAAGAAAGCGCACGGTGGCTAGCCCATGATATATATATATATATATATATATGTTCGTTCCTCTCGTCCAGTTATTCGAAGCAAAAAGCCGATATGCATCTCCATCGTTCGGGTAAAAAAAAATCGATGGGACGCGCACGGTCGTAATCTTCCTCGCGCGGTCTTTTCTTCCCGATAGCCAGACGCAGAGTTTGAAAAACTCTAGCGACGGAACGAGGCATTAGACACTCGACAACGAGGATAGAGAGACGGCCGGCGGTCCCCTCCGAACGGATGGCGACAACGACGACTAAAGCGCGAAAAATCGCGACGAAAAGGAACGCATATCTCCGTTCAGGTGTATGTGTGTGCGTTTAAAAAAAATTCGAT
>JARWAU010000164.1:50000-52500 GCA_029958995.1 Bombus sonorus
CGATTAGAACGCGTTAAAACAACGCGACATATGCAAAAAATTATATACCTTGCAACGTTAATTAACGAAAAAATTAAACAAATATCGCAGTCGTGTCAGTTCGACGGACACTAATTTTTTAAAAAATTCGAAAAAAACGTTTAATCCAGTTGTATTTAATCGAGATATAACCGTTTCTGTAAAAAATTTTATACCTTATAACGCTTTTTAACGAAATAATACGAAATAAGTATTTCGGATTTTTCCGCCGGCCGAAATTTTTCTAAGTCCCAACGTACCGGTCCAGAATGAGACGAAGTTCCAAACGCCCGGTCGTATCCGTCCGTTTTTTTTTAACGTTCCACGGACGAAATAAACGTTTAATCCCGACGTAAAACTTAATAATATAGCGATTTATATAAAAATATTCATACCTCATAACGCTTTTTAACGAAATAACTCGAAAAAACTTTTCGGTCGAAAATTTTTCTAAGTCCCTACGTACCGGTCCAGAATGAGACAAAGTTCCAAACGCCCGGTCGTATCCGTCCGTTTTTTTTTTAACGTTCCACGGACGAAATAAACGTTTAGTCCCGACGTAAAACTTAATAATATAGCGATTTATATAAAAATATTCATACCTCATAACGCTTTTTAACGAAATAACTCGAAAAAACTTTTCGGTCGAAAATTTTTCTAAGTCCCTACGTACCGGTCCAGAATGAGACAAAGTTCCAAACGCCCGGTCGTATCCGTCCGTTTTTTTTTTAACGTTCCACGGACGAAATAAACGTTTAGTCCCGACGTAAAACTTAATAATATAGCGATTTATATAAAAATATTCATACCTCATAACGCTTTTTAACGAAATAACTCGAAAAAACGTTTCGAAAAAGAATTTTTTTTAACGTTCGCGGGACGAAATAAACGTTTAATCCCGACGTAAAACTTAATAATATAGCGATTTATATAAAAATATTCGTACCTTATAACGCTTTTAAGCGAAATAACTCGAAAAAACTTTTCGGACTGGAAAAATTTTTCAAAGTCCCAACGTACCGGTGGAGAATGCGACTAAGTTCGAACGTCCCGGGCGCGATCGTACATTTTTTAGAAAACCTTTCGGCGACAAAATAAACGCTTACTCCCGACGTAAAACGTCATTTTAAAGCGATTTATGCAAGAATATTCGCACCTTATAACGCTTTTAAGCGAAATAATTCGAAAAAACCTTTCGAATAAAAATTTTTTTTGAACGTTCTCGGGACGAAATAAACGCTCAATCCCTACGTAGAAATACATAATATTGCTATTTACGTAAAAATATATACGCATGATAACGCATTTTAACGAAATAACACGAAATAACTGTTCGGACCGGAATTTTTCCAAGTCCCTACGTACCGGCCGGGGGATGGACAAAGTGCCAACCTCCCGGTCATGTCGGTCCGGAGGGGGCTATTTTTAAAAAAATAAAACGAAATCGTTACATTCGACTAGAATTCGTCGAACCGTAACGATTTCTAGAAAAATATTCACACCTTATAACGCTTTTAAGCGAAATAACACGAAATAACTGTTCGGACCGGAATTTTTCCAAGTCCCTGCGTACCGGCCGAGGGATCGTCAAAGTGCCAACCTCCCGGTCATGTCGGTCCGGAGGGGGCTATTTTTTAAAAAAATAAAACGAAATCGTTACATTCGACTAGAATTCGTCGAACCGTAACGATTTCTAGAAAAATATTCACACCTTATAACGCTTTTAAGCGAAATAACACGAAATAACTGTTCGGACCGGAATTTTTCCAAGTCCCTGCGTGCCGGCCGAGGGATCGTCAAAGTGCCAACCTCCCGGTCATGTCGGTCCGGAGGGGGCTATTTTTTAAAAAAATAAAACGAAATCGTTACATTCGACTAGAATTCGTCGAACCGTAACGATTTCTAGAAAAATATTCACACCTTATAACGCTTTTAAGCGAAATAACTCGAAAAAACTTTTCGGACCGGAATTTTTCCAAGTCCCTACGTACCGGCCGGGGGATCGTCAAAGTGCCAACCTCCCGGTCATGTCGGTCCGGAAGGGGCTATTTTTTAAAAAAATAAAACGAAATCGTTACGTTCGCCTAGAATTCGTCGAACCGTAACGATTTCTATAACAATATTCACACCTTGCAACGCTTTTAAGCGAGATAACTCGAAATAAAGTTTCGGTTCGAAATTTTTCAAAGTCCCAACGTACCGGTGGAGAATGCGACTAAGTTCGAACGTCCCGGGCGCGATCGTACATTTTTTAGAAAACCTTTCGGCGACAAAATAAACGCTTACTCCCGACGTAAAACGTCATTTTAAAGCGATTTATGCAAGAATATTCGCACCTTATAACGCTTTTAAGCGAAATAATTCGAAAAAACCTTTCGAATAAAAATTTTTTTTGAACGTTCTCGGGACGAAATAAACGCTCAATCCCTACGTAGAAATACATAATATTGCTATTTACGTAAAAATATATACGCATGATAAC
>JARWAU010000164.1:57500-70000 GCA_029958995.1 Bombus sonorus
GCGTTCGATGAGAACGGACGAGTGCCAGCTATCCTGAGGGAAACTTCGGAGGGAACCAGCTACTAGATGGTTCGATTAGTCTTTCGCCCCTATACCCAGTTCCGACGATCGATTTGCACGTCAGAATCGCTACGGACCTCCATCAGGGTTTCCCCTGACTTCGTCCTGACCAGGCATAGTTCACCATCTTTCGGGTCCCAACGTGTACGCTCTAGGTGCGCCTCTCCTCGCAATGAGAACGAGACGCCCCGGGAGTGCGAGGCCGCATTGTCGCGCGGCCCATCCTCCCTCGATCGGACACGCGCAACCCACTCAGGGTGGGAACGCGAGCCGATTTTCACTTTCATTTCGCCTTTAGGTTTACAAGTCCCAATGACTCGCGTACATGTTAGACTCCTTGGTCCGTGTTTCAAGACGGGTCCTGAGAGTACCCAAAGCAATAGCGTCGCCGACCGGTAATCAGAGACTCGGCCAGTCCAAGAAATCCGCCAGCCAACAGCTGCCGATGCCCCAGCACGGAACTAAAGTCCGTATTAACTGAGAACGATCGACGATGCTTGCGGCGGTCTAGACGCACACACATTCGAGAATGGATTGGTTGCGGCCCGATACCGTATAGTGTACCGTCGTGCAGTCGGCCGGGCGACCGAGGGTCTGCCGCGTGCGCCGAAGCGACGCGACAGTCACCCGCTCGGGCCGTAGACCGACACACAACGGGTCGCGACGTTCTACTAGGGGAGAAGTGCACGACTACGACGCCGGAGCGTTCGAATCGAAGGTGGCGTGCCCTCGCCAATGGAACCACGAAGGCCCACCCGGAGCATCGCTCACCAACGATCACCGACGCCGTCGACGATGAATCTCCCCATTCGATCTTTTGGGTTTCTCAGGTTTACCCCTGAACGGTTTCACGTACTCTTGAACTCTCTCTTCAAAGTTCTTTTCAACTTTCCCTCACGGTACTTGTTCGCTATCGGTCTCGTGGTTGTATTTAGCCTTAGATGGAGTTTACCACCAACTTAGGGCTGCACTCTCAAGCAACCCGACTCTAAGGAGAGATCCTCCCGAAACGCGTTCCGGTCTCTACGGGCCTGGCACCCTCTGTGGGTACATGGCCCCATTCAAGATGGACTTGGACGCGGTTCGACGTCACGGGATAAACGGATCCTCCCGAACACTACATTTCCCAACGGCGGAACCGCGGGATTCAGTGCTGGGCTAATTCCTGTTCGCTCGCCGCTACTAAGGAAATCCTTGTTAGTTTCTTTTCCTCCGCTTAGTAATATGCTTAAATTCAGCGGGTGATCTCGCCTACTCTGAGGTCGCTTCAACGTCACGACACGGTGACAATTTTTTAAAAAAAAAAATTTCGTGCCATGTGGGGGCGCGATTCGAGAAAAGCAAGACGATCGGATAACAATGCGACAGAGGGTCTTTATTTTTATTTATCTCTCCGAGAATCGCCTCAAAGAGAAAAAAAAATAAAAAAAAAAATAATTCGAATAGAATCGAGAACCGTATATTCTATCTCGATCGAGAAACGTTTTATGCATCTCGCCAAAGTGCCTTTTAAACTTCGTTCGTCGTATCATGTTCGAGCTAAGACTCACGCGAGACACCCGTAACGATCTCCGGTTTTTAACGCCCGTCCTCTCTGTATAATATATATACGTGTTATGTATATATATCTCCCGAAGCCGTTTCTCTCTTCTCGACGATTCCAGCGGTTCCTTGTTTTCGCCTGTTATTGCTGGCACAGAGATCGAATATCGGTTTCTTTGCTCTGTACCAACGACGAAAACGCACGGGAACTCACGCGAGTGGAAAAGCGAGCGCGAGACGTACACAACGGGGTGAGTTTACTCGGGGACTGGACGACCGGCGATACGTTAAGATGCGCGGTCCAGCGATAGACTACGAAGAGACATGGGATGACCAACGATCTCTTTTTCTCTAATACTCGGAGCGCCGAATCGCCTTAAAGCAAAAAAAATCACACGCGCGTACGTCGTACGTACGCGCGTGTATACCTCGTCTCTAATCAAGTTTCGTTTAAGTCTTTCTCGAGCCTCGCCAAAGAGGATCGTTTTCTTCCTCTGCGCGATCTCTCCGTGCCAATGTCAGAGATTATTCTCTTTCGCACGACGACGAAAACGACTATTCTCGACGATCCGAACAACTTTGTAACGGACTCACATGCACATCTTAAATCGGGTACAGAAACGTTGCGCAACACCGTGAGCTACTCTTCTCCTCGTCACCCTTAAATATAGCCGATCGTAGACGCACGCTAGTTCGAAACACACTTCGTTGATTTCCGACGAACGTGGCTTTGGGCCAGGCGCGCGGGCAGAGAGATACACGACCGACGGGGAAAAAATTCGTCCCGATACGTGTACGCGTACTCTCCGATCTCCGCGCAACGCTGGGGATCATCTCCCTAAGTCATCAGCGTTCGAAGAAATCTCTGTGTGTCCGTTCCCGGATCTACGGCTTTCTCTGGGTTCACGAAGAAAAGAAAAAAGCACAGAGGATGAAAAACGCAACGACGACCCATCGATGCGACGGTCCTCGTTGTCTTCTCGTCAGTCGTCTCGCGCCTGCAGAATACATCTCTGCCGCACGAACAGACGGAGTGGGTATTCGATCCCTGGGGCTGTACGAGTAAAAACATCTTGAGAAAAGACGGTTGTGTTTCTTTAAGGCAAAGTTTTTTCGTTACGCCACCAAGTTTAGGTTTAGGTTTTAATATCTTGGTTCTCTTTTCTCTCCTCTCTCGACTAACTTTGTTCAAAGATATTTTTGCTTTCTCTCAGTCTCGCCAAAAAATTCATTTAAGACGACGTCGGGGGCGCGGACATTCGTGCTTATCGAAGACTAACAGAACGTAGCAGAGGCTGATACAAAAAAAAAAAAAAAGAAAAAATCGGCCACGAAGAAAACTCGCTGTGTATCTCGATAACCGCGTCGACGACGACGGTTCTCTCCGCTCTTTAATTCGTATCCTTCTTCTTGCGCTTCGTCCGACTCAGAAACGTTCGTAAAACACGAACGACGGCGGGTTGTCAAGCCAAGAAGGGACAGAGAAGAGACGGAGGTAGTTTTGCGAGTCTCCCGTGAACGCGATAGATCTTTTATATATATATTTGTATCGAGAGCATGCGTACGCCGGTCTCCACACGATCCAGCGACGAACGCCGACGAACGTCCAACAATCGCTCGTACGTCGCGTACGAGCCTTCGACCGCTCCTTAATTCGTATCCTTTTGCTTGGCGCTCGTCCTCCGACTCAGAAACGTTCGCTTTAAAAAAACGAAACGACGGCGGGCTGTCGACGAGGCAAGAAAAGAACAGAGAGAGACGGACCGAGAGCAACGATACGCAACGCAAGCAGTCTTAGGTTTACGTGAGCAACCCTCAGCCAGGCGTGGTCCAGGAATTGTATCCGTGGACCGCAATGTGCGTTCGAAATGTCGATGTTCATGTGTCCTGCAGTTCACACGTTGACGCGCAATTAGCTGCGTTCTTCATCGACCCACGAGCCAAGTGATCCACCGTTCAGGGTAATCGTTTATGTATGGATTTTTGTTCGTGTACTAGGTTTTTGTACTCTTATTCTCGGTTCGAAAGAAGCCGATATCCGACAAACGTCCGACCAACGGGAATCGGACGCGCGGAAGTCGCCATATGATTGACGACACGAAAAGACGTTCGAAAACGAAATCGGACGGACTGCGCGACGACACACGCAGCCCGCCGACCGGGCGTAAAGTGCATTATGATACATAATAACCAACGAGATCGAAGCTCCGTTCGTCAGGAAACGACGGGGATATAACACCCGATTCTGAATCCTCTGTACAGCACACGATCTCGCGAAGAAAGCGCACGGTGGCTAGCCCATGATATATATATATATATATATATATGTTCGTTCCTCTCGTCCAGTTATTCGAAGCAAAAAGCCGATATGCATCTCCATCGTTCGGGTAAAAAAAAGTCGATGGGACGCGCACGGTCGTAATCTTCCTCGCGCGGTCTTTTCTTCCCGATAGCCAGACGCAGAGTTTGAAAAACTCTAGCGACGGAACGAGGCATTAGACACTCGACAACGAGGATAGAGAGACGGCCGGCGGTCCCCTCCGAACGGATGGCGACAACGACGACTAAAGCGCGAAAAATCGCGACGAAAAGGAACGCATATCTCCGTTCAGGTGTATGTGTGTGCGTTTAAAAAAAATTCGATGGGACTCGCAGCCATCGGCCTCGCGCGGTCGTTTCTTCCCGATATCCAGAAGCAGAGTTTGAAAAACTCTAGCGACGGAACGAGGCATATGACTCACGACAACGAGGATATGGACAGGCGGTCCCCTCTGAACGGGTCGACGAGACGATGGTAAAAGAGACGAACCAGACGAAACTTCCGTCGATCAGGTAAAAATAAATTCGATGGGACGCGCACGGTCGTCGTCGTCTTCCTCGCGCTTCACAGTCTATTCTTCCCGATAGCCAGAAGCAGAGTTTGAAAAACTCTAGCGACGGAACGAGGCATTAGACTAGCGAGGATAGAGAGACGGCCGGCGGCCCCCTCTGAATCGACTTCGGTGGTTCAGGTAAAAATAAAAAAAATCGATGGGACGCGCACGGTCGTCCTCGTCCTCGCGCTTCGCAGTCTATTCTTCCCGATAGCCAGAAGCAGAGTTTGAAAAACTCCAACGACGGAACGAGGCATTAGACTAGCGAGGATAGAGAGACGGCCGGCGGTCCCCTCTGAACCAACTTCGTCTAGTTAAGAATCGTTACTCTTTACCATCACTCGCACTTGGTAATATAATGTAATATCTTTTCGGGCCAACATCCACGCAATGCGTTTTCGTTCTAGGTTACCCGATCCACGAGTACGAACGTACAACGTGGTTTCGTTTTATCGAACATCGTATATCGTTCGCCGCTGAAACGAACGATAACGAAACACGACATAGGAAGAACGAACGTCCTTTGGGTAGGAAGCACGTTTCGAGGAACGACGAGAGTTTGGAGAGACGCGCGAGATAGCTGGAGACGCGCAGATATAGGTATCCATGGATCTTCGAAGGGAACCTTCGAAGATATAATTCGGTATCCTTTATTTCTGCGGCTCGCTATTCGCGTTCTTTCGCTCTCGTCGACGACTCGTTATAGACGCTTCGTTCGATCCCAAAGAGCAGTCTTCCTTATGTCCCGTTGCTAGGAGGTGAGCCTACGCAACGCAACTACGAAATACAGAAGAGGTGTGAGCAGTGATCTCTCCGACACGAGGCACTTTAGAGATTTTAGTTTGTATATTATATTATTCGTTCGCAACTTTTAGTTTTTTCGATATGTGTTCAGCTCAAGTTCCCCTACATATCGTTGTTATTGTTATTATTCATAGTAGCGGTTTCGTGTTATAGGATTCGGAGACGGCGGGTCTTTCTGTGTACGACCTCACGCAGGCGCCTCGAATTATTCGTTTACAAGTATATCTCTTCATCCCGATGATCGAGAGAGAGTGCCACACTCTTCGTATAGTTTCGTAACTGGAGCGTCTCTCACCTCCTTATTGTGATTGTAAAATTTGGCTTTTGTCAAAGTATATAGCTTGTTAATACGTCGTATATACTTTGTGTCGATATAGGAGGAGTACGGCTCCTTACCGACGATATTATTATACAGTGTTCAAGTCAAATATAATAATCTTTGTGTTTTTGTATTTCTCGTTAATGATCCTTCCGCAGGTTCACCTACGGAAACCTTGTTACGACTTTTACTTCCTCTAAATGATCAAGTTTGGTCATCTTCCCGGTAACATCGGCAATGCTTATCACATTGGCCGCGCACCAGTCCGAAGACCTCACTAAATCATTCAATCGGTAGTAGCGACGGGCGGTGTGTACAAAGGGCAGGGACGTAATCAACGCGAGCTTATGACTCGCGCTTACTGGGAATTCCTCGTTCATGGGGAATAATTGCAAGCCCCAATCCCTAGCACGAAGGAGGTTCAGCGGGTTACCCGGGCCTTTCGGCCAGGGAAAACACGCTGATTCCTTCAGTGTAGCGCGCGTGCGGCCCAGAACATCTAAGGGCATCACAGACCTGTTATTGCTCAATCTCGTGCGGCTAGAAGCCGCCTGTTCCTCTAAGAAGATTTGTTTGTACGTTGGTAGTAAAAACCCGCCGACCGAAGCCGGGGGCCTTCGAGATACCATAATTTACGTCTATTTAGCAGGCTAGAGTCTCGTTCGTTATCGGAATTAACCAGACAAATCGCTCCACCAACTAAGAACGGCCATGCACCACCACCCACCGAATCAAGAAAGAGCTATCAATCTGTCAATCCTTCCGGTGTCCGGGCCTGGTGAGGTTTCCCGTGTTGAGTCAAATTAAGCCGCAGGCTCCACTCCTGGTGGTGCCCTTCCGTCAATTCCTTTAAGTTTCAGCTTTGCAACCATACTTCCCCCGGAACCCAAAAGCTTTGGTTTCCCGGAAGCTGCCCGCCGAGTCATCGGAGGAACTTCGGCGGATCGCTGGCTGGCATCGTTTATGGTTAGAACTAGGGCGGTATCTGATCGCCTTCGAACCTCTAACTTTCGTTCTTGATTAATGAAAACATTTTTGGCAAATGCTTTCGCTTCTGTCCGTCTTGCGACGATCCAAGAATTTCACCTCTAACGTCGCAATACGAATGCCCCCATCTGTCCCTATTAATCATTACCTCGGGGCTCCGAAAACCAACAAAATAGAACCGAGGTCCTATTCCATTATTCCATGCACACAGTATTCAGGCGAAGGTAGCCTGCTTTAAGCACTCTAATTTGTTCAAAGTAAACGTATCGGCCCACCTCGACACTCAGTGAAGAGCACCGCGATGGGATATTAGTTGGACCGCCCCGCGAGGAGCTAAGCCCACCGATAGGACGTACCACATAATGCCAGTTAAACACCGCGAGCGGTGAACCGACACTGTGACACACAGATTCAACTACGAGCTTTTTAACCGCAACAACTTTAATATACGCTATTGGAGCTGGAATTACCGCGGCTGCTGGCACCAGACTTGCCCTCCAATTGGTCCTCGTTAAAGGATTTAAAGTGTACTCATTCCGATTACGGGGCCTCGGATGAGTCCCGTATCGTTATTTTTCGTCACTACCTCCCCGTGCCGGGAGTGGGTAATTTGCGCGCCTGCTGCCTTCCTTGGATGTGGTAGCTGTTTCTCAGGCTCCCTCTCCGGAATCGAACCCTGATTCCCCGTTACCCGTTACAACCATGGTAGGCGCAGAACCTACCATCGACAGTTGATAAGGCAGACATTTGAAAGATGCGTCGCCGGTGCTAGATGACCATGCGATCAGCACAAAGTTATTCAGAGTCACCAAAACAAACGATGGACGGACGGACGAGCCATCCGCCACCGATTGGTTTTGATCTAATAAAAGCATTCGTACCATCTCTGGTACGAATCTGTTTGCATGTATTAGCTCTAGAATTACCACAGTTATCCAAGTAAGTTTAAGTATGATCTAAGAAACCATAACTGATTTAATGAGCCATTCGCGGTTTCACCTTAATGCGGCATGTACTGAGACATGCATGGCTTAATCTTTGAGACAAGCATATGACTACTGGCAGGATCAACCAGGGAACTTTGTATTTCATATGTATTATATTAGAGCCAAAAGACTCTCTTTTTATAAAAGTTCTCATCAGTGTCGTAGGTGGGACGTAACACCGTACGACGAGACTTTTCGTTCTAGTCAGTGAACGTTCGACGACACCCGTTTAATTCCCGTTTTAAACGTCGAACGCCACTCTCTCTCTTTACTTTCGTTCGTTTGATTGTTTGTGTGGAATATATTTTAAGAACACTCTTTCATAGGATCATTCTGTAAGAATATATTTTTGGTCGAACGAATATGCCTTAGCGGTAAAAAGCACGTAAACTGCATGCTGAACGTACCGTCCTCGTAAGAAACATATTCGTTCTTTCTTTTGATATTCTCCTCTCAGTAAGAACGCACTTCCTAAAAGGTAGTACGCTCCCCATTAGCCTTTCGTATGTTTAAAACGTACTGCGTACGCTATAACATAAGTTTTGGAACGGTCTCCGCCGAACCAGCATGAATCGATACTCAGTTAGTAACAAGCACACTGCCCTAACTTTATTTTAAAGTTAGTGCGAGCATACAGGATCCAGCTTCCCGACTAAGGGGAACCTTGCCACGTTATTTGGTCATTACGTCCAGGACAGCGACCCGCGGCGCAGCAGTGTAGAGAAAAAGTCAATACGAGAACGAAGGAACAGTCGAGAAATAGTAAAAAAATTCACTAAAACTCGAGGAGCGGTGACTGAATTCTCAACCGAGGCCGTAGAATAGCCACGCGCTCGACGCTGTTCCGTCCGAACCGTCCGACTCGACGTGTCTCTTATAGATACCAAGGCGCCGGCCGGACGGTCGGCGCCGGCCGGGCCAGCGGCCGCGCGCTTATGATGTAAAACCTCCGTTAGAGCGTACCGTCGGACTTAGTCTCTGAAACGCTCGACCACTTTTTTCGAATAAACTACCCTTATAAGACATCCTATCGTCGAGATATTTTAACGCACCGCTTATTTTAATATTTTAAACGAGTTTTTATCGAAAAATTTAATTTTTTTTTTTTTTTTTAAATCGCATCAGTAAACCACCTCTTTTAACGAATACGGACAAAAACCACGTTCCTAATCGATTAGAACGCGTTAAAACAACGCGAAATATGCAAAAAAATATATACCTTGCAACGTTAATTAACGAAAAAATTAAACAAATATCGCAGTCGTGTCAGTTCGACGGACACTAATTTTTTAAAAAATTCGAAAAAAACGTTTAATCCAGTTGTATTTAATCGAGATATAACCGTTTCTGTAAAAATTTTTATACCTTATAACGCTTTTTAACGAAATAATACGAAATAAGTATTTCGGACTTTTCCGCCGGCCGAAATTTTTCCAAGTCCCAACGTACCGTCGGACTTAGTCTCTGAAACGCTCGACCACTTTGTTCCAATAAAGTACCGTTATAAAACGTCCTATCGTCGAGATATTTTAACGCGTCGCTTATTTTAATATTTTAAACAAGTTTTTATCGAAAAATTTAATTTTTTTTTTTTTTTTTAAATCGCATCAGTAAACCACCTCTTTTAACGAATACGGACAAAATCCACGTTCCTAATCGATTAGAACGCGTTAAAACAACGCGAAATATGCAAAAAAATATATACCTTGCAACGTTAATTAACGAAAAAATTAAACAAATATCGCAGTCGTGTCAGTTCGACGGACACTAATTTTTTAAAAAATTCGAAAAAAACGTTTAATCCAGTTGTATTTAATCGAGATATAACCGTTTCTGTAAAAATTTTTATACCTTATAACGCTTTTTAACGAAATAATACGAAATAAGTATTTCGGACTTTTCCGCCGGCCGAAATTTTTCCAAGTCCCAACGTACCGTCGGACTTAGTCTCTGAAACGCTCGACCACTTTGTTCCAATAAAGTACCGTTATAAAACGTCCTATCGTCGAGATATTTTAACGCGTCGCTTATTTTAATATTTTAAACAAGTTTTTATCGAAAAATTTAATCTTTTTTTTTTTTTAAAATCGCATCAGTAAACCACCTCTTTTAACGAATACGGACAAAAACCACGTTCCTAATCGATTAGAACGCGTTAAAACAACGCGAAATATGCAAAAAAATATATACCTTGCAACGTTAATTAACGAAAAAATTAAACAAATATCGCAGTCGTGTCAGTTCGACGGACACTAATTTTTTAAAAAATTCGAAAAAAACGTTTAATCCAGTTGTATTTAATCGAGATATAACCGTTTCTGTAAAAAATTTTATACCTTATAACGCTTTTTAACGAAATAATACGAAATAAGTATTTCGGATTTTTCCGCCGGCCGAAATTTTTCTAAGTCCCAACGTACCGGTCCAGAATGAGACGAAGTTCCAAACGCCCGGTCGTATCCGTCCGTTTTTTTTTAACGTTCCACGGACGAAATAAACGTTTAATCCCGACGTAAAACTTAATAATATAGCGATTTATATAAAAATATTCATACCTCATAACGCTTTTTAACGAAATAACTCGAAAAAACTTTTCGGTCGAAAATTTTTCTAAGTCCCTACGTACCGGTCCAGAATGAGACAAAGTTCCAAACGCCCGGTCGTATCCGTCCGTTTTTTTTTTAACGTTCCACGGACGAAATAAACGTTTAGTCCCGACGTAAAACTTAATAATATAGCGATTTATATAAAAATATTCATACCTCATAACGCTTTTTAACGAAATAACTCGAAAAAACTTTTCGGTCGAAAATTTTTCTAAGTCCCTACGTACCGGTCCAGAATGAGACAAAGTTCCAAACGCCCGGTCGTATCCGTCCGTTTTTTTTTTAACGTTCCACGGACGAAATAAACGTTTAGTCCCGACGTAAAACTTAATAATATAGCGATTTATATAAAAATATTCATACCTCATAACGCTTTTTAACGAAATAACTCGAAAAAACGTTTCGAAAAAGAATTTTTTTTAACGTTCGCGGGACGAAATAAACGTTTAATCCCGACGTAAAACTTAATAATATAGCGATTTATATAAAAATATTCGTACCTTATAACGCTTTTAAGCGAAATAACTCGAAAAAACTTTTCGGACTGGAATTTTTCTAAGTCCCTACGTACCGGTGGAGAATATGACCAAGTCCGACGGGCCGAGTCGCGTCGGTTCACTATTTTTTGTAAACGTTCCACGGACGAAATAAACGTTTCATCCCGACGTAAAACATAATATTATTCCCATTTTTATAAAAATATTCATACCTCATAACGCTTTTTAACGAAATAACTCGAAAAAACCTTTCGAATAAAAATTTTTTTTGAACGTTCTCGGGACGAAATAAACGCTCAATCCCTACGTAGAAATACATAATATTGCTATTTACGTAAAAATATATACGCATGATAACGCATTTTAACGAAATAACACGAAATAACTGTTCGGACCGGAATTTTTCCAAGTCCCTACGTACCGGCCGGGGGATGGACAAAGTGCCAACCTCCCGGTCATGTCGGTCCGGAGGGGGCTATTTTTTAAAAAAATAAAACGAAATCGTTACATTCGACTAGAATTCGTCGAACCGTAACGATTTCTAGAAAAATATTCACACCTTATAACGCTTTTAAGCGAAATAACACGAAATAACTGTTCGGACCGGAATTTTTCCAAGTCCCTGCGTACCGGCCGAGGGATCGTCAAAGTGCCAACCTCCCGGTCATGTCGGTCCGGAGGGGGCTATTTTTTAAAAAAATAAAACGAAATCGTTACATTCGACTAGAATTCGTCGAACCGTAACGATTTCTAGAAAAATATTCACACCTTATAACGCTTTTAAGCGAAATAACACGAAATAACTGTTCGGACCGGAATTTTTCCAAGTCCCTGCGTGCCGGCCGAGGGATCGTCAAAGTGCCAACCTCCCGGTCATGTCGGTCCGGAGGGGGCTATTTTTTAAAAAAATAAAACGAAATCGTTACATTCGACTAGAATTCGTCGAACCGTAACGATTTCTAGAAAAATATTCACACCTTATAACGCTTTTAAGCGAAATAACTCGAAAAAACTTTTCGGACCGGAATTTTTCCAAGTCCCTACGTACCGGCCGGGGGATCGTCAAAGTGCCAACCTCCCGGTCATGTCGGTCCGGAAGGGGCTATTTTTTAAAAAAATAAAACGAAATCGTTACGTTCGCCTAGAATTCGTCGAACCGTAACGATTTCTATAACAATATTCACACCTTGCAACGCTTTTAAGCGAGATAACTCGAAATAAAGTTTCGGTTCGAAATTTTTCAAAGTCCCAACGTACCGGTGGAGAATGCGACTAAGTTCGAACGTCCCGGGCGCGATCGTACATTTTTTAGAAAACCTTTCGGCGACAAAATAAACGCTTACTCCCGACGTAAAACGTCATTTTAAAGCGATTTATGCAAGAATATTCGCACCTTATAACGCTTTTAAGCGAAATAATTCGAAAAAACCTTTCGAATAAAAATTTTTTTTGAACGTTCTCGGGACGAAATAAACGCTCAATCCCTACGTAGAAATACATAATATTGCTATTTACGTAAAAATATATACGCATGATAACGCATTTTAACGAAATAACACGAAATAACTGTTCGGACCGGAATTTTTCCAAGTCCCTACGTACCGGCCGGGGGATGGACAAAGTGCCAACCTCCCGGTCATGTCGGTCCGGAGGGGGCTATTTTTTAAAAAGATAAAACGAAATCGTTACGTTCGCCTAGAATTCGTCGAACCGTAACGATTTCTATAACAATATTCACACCTTGCAACGCTTTTAAGCGAGATAACTCGAAATAACCGTTCGATACGAAAATTTTTCAAAGTCCCTACGGTCCGGCGTCGGCGAGC
>JARWAU010000164.1:75000-82500 GCA_029958995.1 Bombus sonorus
AAATAGCTTCTTTCAAGCTGAGTCTCCATGCGCTAAGAGACTCATTGTCATCGTGGAATACAGGCGTCTCCGAAAACGCATTGCCTGGATCCACGAGATCGCACCCTCCCTCTGTTGCCCGGGTAGCCTCCTGAGAGCTCGTTGCCTCACCGACCAGTTTTAGCTTTTTCCTTTGATATTTAATCTGGTCAATGGTTTTGTTGGTGAGGATCTTACTGATTTCTTTATTTGGATATTTGTAGTTCTGATATTTCTCGTTGAGTTCTCTCAGGAGACTAAGTTCTACTTCCGTCCAGTTTTTATTGCTAGGGGGGTCCGTTCCCCTTCTTTTCAGATTTCTTAAGGCAGGGTGCGCATGCCTTTCGTGGGTGGAAAGTCCCCTCTGGGTCCCGAAACTCATGGGACACGCTTCGCATTTGTGTCTGCCCTCAGTTCTTTGACCAGTGCCTGCGCATTTAGGAATGTGGCACTGGGCCCCATGTAGTTTCGGGAAACTTTTTCCACAGAGGCAACTCCATTTTACTTGCGCGTCAGTATGGTGTAGATCGAGGTGCCTGTTCAGGTCGGATAACGACATGAAGAAAAGGTTTATTCCCTTCTCCTCACATACTGGACAGGCCACCCGATCGCCCACTAAAGGTACCGTGATAATAAAATTCGTTGTCCTTGGACTTGCCTGGTCGTTACCCATGATCCCCTGCGAAGCGGAAGAATCCGCCACGGCACCTCCGGGATCGAGAGGCGTCGCGTCCGAGGCTTCAATGTGATCGAACATTGTGGAAAAATTGTGACAGCCGTATTTTATATTCCGAATTCGTTATCCATTGCGTGTCCTTTGACTTGCCTGGTCGTCGTAAGAATAAAGGAACGAGTTCCTTGTGTTGGTTTTACATCCATATCTTCACGGTACTCAGCTTCCCGTTTCGGCATAGCCGATGATGTTATTCAGCGCACGTCCCTTCGTCGCTGCACTCCGTTTAGCCATGCCCGCCTCCGCCCGGGGGATTTTCCCCACGCTGGCGAAGCGAACATGTTACCGGCGGTACCACGGGGAGGTAGGAGTGCAACTTGGATAGACAAGGCCTAGGCCCTGCCTATCCCCGAGT
This sequence comes from Bombus sonorus, assembly GCA_029958995.1. Lineage (NCBI taxonomy): Eukaryota > Metazoa > Arthropoda > Insecta > Hymenoptera > Apidae > Bombus > Bombus sonorus. The sequence continues at coordinate 76,107 of JARWAU010000164.1, forward strand.
ACCTATGACTCCCCAAGGCCCCGCGGCACGGCCGTTATGCGGCGGCCGGTCGCTAAGGGCCTTGAGGGGCAGCAATGTGAAGCACGGCCCAGCGGCGTATTGCTTCCCAGGTGTTCATAAAATTGACTCAAAGAGAAAAAAAATTCGCTACGCACGACCGATGAAGGCCGCACGCAGCGAAATCCCCTCCCGAGTATGCAAATCGAAATCCAGCGGCGTGTTGCTTTCTAGCGCAGCCACCGAGCCCCGGAAGCGTACAGTCTTCCAACAAAAAAAAAAAAAAAAAAAAAAAAAAAAAAAAAAACGTCACCGAACCGCTCGCTCTAAGACCTTTCAAGCACATACATCGTTACGTACAACGATGTATTGCTCTTCCGGTGTACGCGACTAAGTCCAGCGGCGTATTGCTTTCCGGTGCACGCAACCGAAATCAGCGGCGTATTGCCTTCCGGCAAGGCCGCCGGATTCGACGCATTGATAATCATAGCACATACCCAACTGGGCCCGCAACGCACCGCTTAGATGTAGATGGGAATATTAAATTTTGCGACTGAGTCCAGCGACGTATTGCTTTGTTGCATACGCGCTGAATCAGACGCTAAATAATTGCATAGCGGATACGCGGCTAAGCCCAGCGGCGTATTGCTTTTTCGTTGATATAAAAAAAAGGCTTAAATGGAAAAAAAATCGCTACGCACGACCATTCAGACCGTACGCAGCGAATCCCCCCACAAGCCTTTATTAGCACATACGCCGCCCTGGACGGCAGCACATTGCCGCCCCATTAAGGGGGCCAATCACGTCACTAATTAGATGACGAGGCATTTGACAACCTTAAGAGAGTCATAGTTACTCCCGCCGTTTACCCGCGCTTTTTTGAATTTCTTCACGTTGACATTCAGAGCACTGGGCAGAAATCACATTGCGTCAACACCCTTGGGGGCCATCGCAATGCTTTGTTTTAATTAGACAGTCGGATTCCCCTAGTCCGTGCCAGTTCTGAGCTGAGCGTTGAATGGCGGCCGAAGAGAACGACCGCGCGCAACGACGATAATTAGATATATCGCCGAGCGACGGAAGCCTCGCAGCAAGGAAGATCCGCGGGAGGCCAAGGCACGGGACCGAGCTCGGATCCAGGGTTACGCGACGACCGATCGTCTCCATACCCGTCTGGTAGACGGAGAAATGGATAGATCGGGACGCCGTTTCGACCGTTCAGCTCGCCCAGGCCCGGCACGTCAGCCAAACCCGCTTCCCGACCAAGCCCGACACGCCCCGCTCCTCAGAGCCAATCCTTATTCCGAAGTTACGGATCCAATTTGCCGACTTCCCTTACCTACATTAATCTATCGACTAGAGGCTCTTTACCTTGGAGACCTGCTGCGGATATGGGTACGAACCGGCGCGACACCTCCACGTGGCCCTCTCCTGGATTTTCAAGGTCCGAGGGGAAGATCCGGACACCGCCGCAACTGCGGTGCTCTTCGCGTTCCAAACCCTATCTCCCTGCTAGAGGTTTCCAGGGAACTCGAACGCTTATACAGAAAAGAAAACTCTTCCCGGATCTCCCGACGGCGTCTCCAGGTCATTTTGGGTTACCCCGACGAACACTCTTACGAGGGCCCGAATGGTATGCGGTTCCGCTGCCGGGTTCCGGAATAGGAACCGGATTCCCTTTCGCCCAATGGGTGTTTATCTTTCGCTCAACATTTTTCATTTTGCTTGTAACATTTGTGTGATATTAAGCATTTTCGTATATGATCTTAGGACACCTCATCTGCATAGGATTTCTCTTAGGGCTTAGGATCGACTGACTCGTGTGCAACGGCTGTTCACACGAAACCCTTCTCCACGTCAGTCCTCCAGGGCCTCGCTGGAGTATTTGCTACTACCACCAAGATCTGCACCGACGGCGGCTCCAGGCAGGCTCACGCCCAGACCCTTCTGCGCACACCGCCGCGACCCTCCTACTCGTCAGAGCTTCATGAAGGACGGTCCACGATCGCGATCGATCGAAAGACTCGCGTGCCTTCCCACTTGCCACTGACGGCGGAGTATAGGCGCGACGCTTCAGCGCCATCCATTTTCAGGGCTAGTTGCTTCGGCAGGTGAGTTGTTACACACTCCTTAGCGGATTCCGACTTCCATGGCCACCGTCCTGCTGTCTTAAGCAACCAACGCCTTTCATGGTATCCCATAAGCGTCGACTTAGGCGCCTTAACTCCACGTTTGGTTCATCCCACAGCGCCAGTTCTGCTTACCAAAATTGGCCCACTTGGCACTCTGATCCGATATTGTATCTCGTGGCTTCATGATCCAAGCAAGCCAGAGATCTCACCCATTTAAAGTTTGAGAATAGGTTGAGGTCGTTTCGGCCCCAAGGCCTCTAATCATTCGCTTTACCAGATGAGACTCGTACGCGTTCGATGAGAACGGACGAGTGCCAGCTATCCTGAGGGAAACTTCGGAGGGAACCAGCTACTAGATGGTTCGATTAGTCTTTCGCCCCTATACCCAGTTCCGACGATCGATTTGCACGTCAGAATCGCTACGGACCTCCATCAGGGTTTCCCCTGACTTCGTCCTGACCAGGCATAGTTCACCATCTTTCGGGTCCCAACGTGTACGCTCTAGGTGCGCCTCTCCTCGCAATGAGAACGAGACGCCCCGGGAGTGCGAGGCCGCATTGTCGCGCGGCCCATCCTCCCTCGATCGGACACGCGCAACCCACTCAGGGTGGGAACGCGAGCCGATTTTCACTTTCATTTCGCCTTTAGGTTTACAAGTCCCAATGACTCGCGTACATGTTAGACTCCTTGGTCCGTGTTTCAAGACGGGTCCTGAGAGTACCCAAAGCAATAGCGTCGCCGACCGGTAATCAGAGACTCGGCCAGTCCAAGAAATCCGCCAGCCAACAGCTGCCGATGCCCCAGCACGGAACTAAAGTCCGTATTAACTGAGAACGATCGACGATGCTTGCGGCGGTCTAGACGCACACACATTCGAGAATGGATTGGTTGCGGCCCGATACCGTATAGTGTACCGTCGTGCAGTCGGCCGGGCGACCGAGGGTCTGCCGCGTGCGCCGAAGCGACGCGACAGTCACCCGCTCGGGCCGTAGACCGACACACAACGGGTCGCGACGTTCTACTAGGGGAGAAGTGCACGACTACGACGCCGGAGCGTTCGAATCGAAGGTGGCGTGCCCTCGCCAATGGAACCACGAAGGCCCACCCGGAGCATCGCTCACCAACGATCACCGACGCCGTCGACGATGAATCTCCCCATTCGATCTTTTGGGTTTCTCAGGTTTACCCCTGAACGGTTTCACGTACTCTTGAACTCTCTCTTCAAAGTTCTTTTCAACTTTCCCTCACGGTACTTGTTCGCTATCGGTCTCGTGGTTGTATTTAGCCTTAGATGGAGTTTACCACCAACTTAGGGCTGCACTCTCAAGCAACCCGACTCTAAGGAGAGATCCTCCCGAAACGCGTTCCGGTCTCTACGGGCCTGGCACCCTCTGTGGGTACATGGCCCCATTCAAGATGGACTTGGACGCGGTTCGACGTCACGGGATAAACGGATCCTCCCGAACACTACATTTCCCAACGGCGGAACCGCGGGATTCAGTGCTGGGCTAATTCCTGTTCGCTCGCCGCTACTAAGGAAATCCTTGTTAGTTTCTTTTCCTCCGCTTAGTAATATGCTTAAATTCAGCGGGTGATCTCGCCTACTCTGAGGTCGCTTCAACGTCACGACACGGTGACAATTTTTTAAAAAAAAAAATTTCGTGCCATGTGGGGGCGCGATTCGAGAAAAGCAAGACGATCGGATAACAATGCGACAGAGGGTCTTTATTTTTATTTATCTCTCCGAGAATCGCCTCAAAGAGAAAAAAAAATAAAAAAAAAAATAATTCGAATAGAATCGAGAACCGTATATTCTATCTCGATCGAGAAACGTTTTATGCATCTCGCCAAAGTGCCTTTTAAACTTCGTTCGTCGTATCATGTTCGAGCTAAGACTCACGCGAGACACCCGTAACGATCTCCGGTTTTTAACGCCCGTCCTCTCTGTATAATATATATACGTGTTATGTATATATATCTCCCGAAGCCGTTTCTCTCTTCTCGACGATTCCAGCGGTTCCTTGTTTTCGCCTGTTATTGCTGGCACAGAGATCGAATATCGGTTTCTTTGCTCTGTACCAACGACGAAAACGCACGGGAACTCACGCGAGTGGAAAAGCGAGCGCGAGACGTACACAACGGGGTGAGTTTACTCGGGGACTGGACGACCGGCGATACGTTAAGATGCGCGGTCCAGCGATAGACTACGAAGAGACATGGGATGACCAACGATCTCTTTTTCTCTAATACTCGGAGCGCCGAATCGCCTTAAAGCAAAAAAAATCACACGCGCGTACGTCGTACGTACGCGCGTGTATACCTCGTCTCTAATCAAGTTTCGTTTAAGTCTTTCTCGAGCCTCGCCAAAGAGGATCGTTTTCTTCCTCTGCGCGATCTCTCCGTGCCAATGTCAGAGATTATTCTCTTTCGCACGACGACGAAAACGACTATTCTCGACGATCCGAACAACTTTGTAACGGACTCACATGCACATCTTAAATCGGGTACAGAAACGTTGCGCAACACCGTGAGCTACTCTTCTCCTCGTCACCCTTAAATATAGCCGATCGTAGACGCACGCTAGTTCGAAACACACTTCGTTGATTTCCGACGAACGTGGCTTTGGGCCAGGCGCGCGGGCAGAGAGATACACGACCGACGGGGAAAAAATTCGTCCCGATACGTGTACGCGTACTCTCCGATCTCCGCGCAACGCTGGGGATCATCTCCCTAAGTCATCAGCGTTCGAAGAAATCTCTGTGTGTCCGTTCCCGGATCTACGGCTTTCTCTGGGTTCACGAAGAAAAGAAAAAAGCACAGAGGATGAAAAACGCAACGACGACCCATCGATGCGACGGTCCTCGTTGTCTTCTCGTCAGTCGTCTCGCGCCTGCAGAATACATCTCTGCCGCACGAACAGACGGAGTGGGTATTCGATCCCTGGGGCTGTACGAGTAAAAACATCTTGAGAAAAGACGGTTGTGTTTCTTTAAGGCAAAGTTTTTTCGTTACGCCACCAAGTTTAGGTTTAGGTTTTAATATCTTGGTTCTCTTTTCTCTCCTCTCTCGACTAACTTTGTTCAAAGATATTTTTGCTTTCTCTCAGTCTCGCCAAAAAATTCATTTAAGACGACGTCGGGGGCGCGGACATTCGTGCTTATCGAAGACTAACAGAACGTAGCAGAGGCTGATACAAAAAAAAAAAAAAAGAAAAAATCGGCCACGAAGAAAACTCGCTGTGTATCTCGATAACCGCGTCGACGACGACGGTTCTCTCCGCTCTTTAATTCGTATCCTTCTTCTTGCGCTTCGTCCGACTCAGAAACGTTCGTAAAACACGAACGACGGCGGGTTGTCAAGCCAAGAAGGGACAGAGAAGAGACGGAGGTAGTTTTGCGAGTCTCCCGTGAACGCGATAGATCTTTTATATATATATTTGTATCGAGAGCATGCGTACGCCGGTCTCCACACGATCCAGCGACGAACGCCGACGAACGTCCAACAATCGCTCGTACGTCGCGTACGAGCCTTCGACCGCTCCTTAATTCGTATCCTTTTGCTTGGCGCTCGTCCTCCGACTCAGAAACGTTCGCTTTAAAAAAACGAAACGACGGCGGGCTGTCGACGAGGCAAGAAAAGAACAGAGAGAGACGGACCGAGAGCAACGATACGCAACGCAAGCAGTCTTAGGTTTACGTGAGCAACCCTCAGCCAGGCGTGGTCCAGGAATTGTATCCGTGGACCGCAATGTGCGTTCGAAATGTCGATGTTCATGTGTCCTGCAGTTCACACGTTGACGCGCAATTAGCTGCGTTCTTCATCGACCCACGAGCCAAGTGATCCACCGTTCAGGGTAATCGTTTATGTATGGATTTTTGTTCGTGTACTAGGTTTTTGTACTCTTATTCTCGGTTCGAAAGAAGCCGATATCCGACAAACGTCCGACCAACGGGAATCGGACGCGCGGAAGTCGCCATATGATTGACGACACGAAAAGACGTTCGAAAACGAAATCGGACGGACTGCGCGACGACACACGCAGCCCGCCGACCGGGCGTAAAGTGCATTATGATACATAATAACCAACGAGATCGAAGCTCCGTTCGTCAGGAAACGACGGGGATATAACACCCGATTCTGAATCCTCTGTACAGCACACGATCTCGCGAAGAAAGCGCACGGTGGCTAGCCCATGATATATATATATATATATATATATGTTCGTTCCTCTCGTCCAGTTATTCGAAGCAAAAAGCCGATATGCA
>JARWAU010000164.1:87500-90000 GCA_029958995.1 Bombus sonorus
TTCGGACTTTTCCGCCGGCCGAAATTTTTCCAAGTCCCAACGTACCGTCGGACTTAGTCTCTGAAACGCTCGACCACTTTGTTCCAATAAAGTACCGTTATAAAACGTCCTATCGTCGAGATATTTTAACGCGTCGCTTATTTTAATATTTTAAACAAGTTTTTATCGAAAAATTTAATTTTTTTTTTTTTTTTTAAATCGCATCAGTAAACCACCTCTTTTAACGAATACGGACAAAATCCACGTTCCTAATCGATTAGAACGCGTTAAAACAACGCGAAATATGCAAAAAAATATATACCTTGCAACGTTAATTAACGAAAAAATTAAACAAATATCGCAGTCGTGTCAGTTCGACGGACACTAATTTTTTAAAAAATTCGAAAAAAACGTTTAATCCAGTTGTATTTAATCGAGATATAACCGTTTCTGTAAAAATTTTTATACCTTATAACGCTTTTTAACGAAATAATACGAAATAAGTATTTCGGACTTTTCCGCCGGCCGAAATTTTTCCAAGTCCCAACGTACCGTCGGACTTAGTCTCTGAAACGCTCGACCACTTTGTTCCAATAAAGTACCGTTATAAAACGTCCTATCGTCGAGATATTTTAACGCGTCGCTTATTTTAATATTTTAAACAAGTTTTTATCGAAAAATTTAATCTTTTTTTTTTTTTAAAATCGCATCAGTAAACCACCTCTTTTAACGAATACGGACAAAAACCACGTTCCTAATCGATTAGAACGCGTTAAAACAACGCGAAATATGCAAAAAAATATATACCTTGCAACGTTAATTAACGAAAAAATTAAACAAATATCGCAGTCGTGTCAGTTCGACGGACACTAATTTTTTAAAAAATTCGAAAAAAACGTTTAATCCAGTTGTATTTAATCGAGATATAACCGTTTCTGTAAAAAATTTTATACCTTATAACGCTTTTTAACGAAATAATACGAAATAAGTATTTCGGATTTTTCCGCCGGCCGAAATTTTTCTAAGTCCCAACGTACCGGTCCAGAATGAGACGAAGTTCCAAACGCCCGGTCGTATCCGTCCGTTTTTTTTTAACGTTCCACGGACGAAATAAACGTTTAATCCCGACGTAAAACTTAATAATATAGCGATTTATATAAAAATATTCATACCTCATAACGCTTTTTAACGAAATAACTCGAAAAAACTTTTCGGTCGAAAATTTTTCTAAGTCCCTACGTACCGGTCCAGAATGAGACAAAGTTCCAAACGCCCGGTCGTATCCGTCCGTTTTTTTTTTAACGTTCCACGGACGAAATAAACGTTTAGTCCCGACGTAAAACTTAATAATATAGCGATTTATATAAAAATATTCATACCTCATAACGCTTTTTAACGAAATAACTCGAAAAAACTTTTCGGTCGAAAATTTTTCTAAGTCCCTACGTACCGGTCCAGAATGAGACAAAGTTCCAAACGCCCGGTCGTATCCGTCCGTTTTTTTTTTAACGTTCCACGGACGAAATAAACGTTTAGTCCCGACGTAAAACTTAATAATATAGCGATTTATATAAAAATATTCATACCTCATAACGCTTTTTAACGAAATAACTCGAAAAAACGTTTCGAAAAAGAATTTTTTTTAACGTTCGCGGGACGAAATAAACGTTTAATCCCGACGTAAAACTTAATAATATAGCGATTTATATAAAAATATTCGTACCTTATAACGCTTTTAAGCGAAATAACTCGAAAAAACTTTTCGGACTGGAATTTTTCTAAGTCCCTACGTACCGGTGGAGAATATGACCAAGTCCGACGGGCCGAGTCGCGTCGGTTCACTATTTTTTGTAAACGTTCCACGGACGAAATAAACGTTTCATCCCGACGTAAAACATAATATTATTCCCATTTTTATAAAAATATTCATACCTCATAACGCTTTTTAACGAAATAACTCGAAAAAACCTTTCGAATAAAAATTTTTTTTGAACGTTCTCGGGACGAAATAAACGCTCAATCCCTACGTAGAAATACATAATATTGCTATTTACGTAAAAATATATACGCATGATAACGCATTTTAACGAAATAACACGAAATAACTGTTCGGACCGGAATTTTTCCAAGTCCCTACGTACCGGCCGGGGGATGGACAAAGTGCCAACCTCCCGGTCATGTCGGTCCGGAGGGGGCTATTTTTTAAAAAAATAAAACGAAATCGTTACATTCGACTAGAATTCGTCGAACCGTAACGATTTCTAGAAAAATATTCACACCTTATAACGCTTTTAAGCGAAATAACACGAAATAACTGTTCGGACCGGAATTTTTCCAAGTCCCTGCGTACCGGCCGAGGGATCGTCAAAGTGCCAACCTCCCGGTCATGTCGGTCCGGAGGGGGCTATTTTTTAAAAAAATAAAACGAAATCGTTACATTCGACTAGAATTCGTCGAACCGTAACGATTTCTAGAAAAATATTCACACCTTATAACGCTTTTAAGCGAAATAACACGAAAT